>JAQJVL010001488.1:0-181724 GCA_035578905.1 Stictocephala bisonia | reverse complement strand
AAAAAATTAAAGGTCACTTCTTAGAAAATTATAAAATAGAAACCGAAATAGCCAAAGAGGCTTGAGAAGTTATTTATTTGTGTTTACAGTTTTAGTCTATATATTGGATCTGTCCTCTCCACCGTCTGGGGAGTTGACCCTCTCAGTATCAAGTGATTTATTTCAGGGAACAGGATATAAATTGACCCTCTAACTAGATTTACTAAAATATAGTAATTATATTTAATGTTTTATTTAAAAACTTGTTTTAAATGAAATGACTAGTGTTATTAAATAAATATTGAAAAAATTACATATATATTTATTTTCCATCCCAATATGCCATTATATCAAGATATCGGGAGTAAGATTGTCGACAATAGGTCATTAACTGATATTTTCACTATTAAATGGCTTAAATAAAACTAATTAAATATAGATATTAAACATTTTTATAGTTAATTATAAAAAATCTTTTATCCGTCATACAAAGTGATGGTTATACACTACAAAACAAATGAACGCACATAACACAAATTTAATACGTTACGCATTAAAAATGTCCTTGGCTAATGGGCTACTAATGAATATTAATCATTTGTATACATATTATTTCTCTTTATATAACATTATATTCATATATTCTTAAAATTGATTTACACTCTAATATTTAAACATGTGTCTTCTAAAAAAATTTAAATAATAAATAAATTGTATCAGTTGTAATTAGTATGATGATGTTTTTAAAAACGAAAGGCCTCATTAAATAAAAACTTAAATAATTGGAATATTTCAGTTTTTTTCTATAAATTGTATTAATGAATAGTTTTCCTGAGGAACAGTCTACCTTAGTTAGTAAAAGTGATTTCACTCGTTCATCTAAAATTATAACACTCATTCGAACCTCATATTCACCCATATCTTGACGATCGGCGTCTTACTAATGAATAATCAAAATGTACAATCCCACTCTTAACAATATGTATAAAAACCGTATTTTTATCTTTAAAAGTAGTTCCTGAGATATAAAATGTATCAAAACACCTTATGAGTAGTAAACAATATTTAATTCAATTGTTTAGTTATACACACAAGTTTATAATATTCATAAATCTGCTCTTCATTTATTCAACACATATTTACTAAAATATAAGTACAAAACTTACAAATATTATGGAGATCGATTTCAGTAAACCACGTTTACCTTCCTCAGAACAGAGGGATTCACAATAAAATGAAACTGGTGTTGAACCATGATTCTTACTTTTACACTAACAATTGTCACGCAGAAACTGGACTGAAAACAATTGGCATTTCCTGTTTACAGCTATGTTTATCATGGTAATATTACATAACTTTATTGAGTGAAACGATAATCGAAAACAAATATTGGTACACGTGGATCAATATAATAAGTCTTAAACCAATGATAAAGCTTCTCGTGAAGGTAAATATACCCAAAAAATAAAAGTTTTAGATCATTACTATGAGAACCTACCATCATAGTAGAGGTCTTAAGTCAAGGTTGTGTGCCCTAAATTTGGGATGTGATTCAAATGATATTTGTTTAGTTAGCCCACAGTAATGACCAATAATGGGCCACTGGAACCAAATATGGGACAAAGTGATTCCACAATATGGTAATGACGTCGTGCTCTCTTACATGATTGGATATTTCGTATATCGTAAAATGTTAGCGGAGTTCCAAAAGTTCCATGATTCTTACTTTTACACTAACAATTGTCACGGTTGAGACACTGGACCGGAAACGGTTGTCATTTCCTGTTTACAGCTATGTTTATCATGGTAATATTACATAACTTTGTTGAGTGAAACGATAATCGAAAACAAATATTGGTACACGGGGATCAATATAATGAGTCTTAATTTCAATTGTGCTACTAAAACCAATCATAAAACATCTCGTGCAGGTAAATATAACCAAACACTAAAATTTTTAGATCTATACTATGAGAACCTACCATCATAGTAGAGGTCTTAGGTCAAGGTTGTGTGCCCTAAATTTGGAATGTGGTTCAAGTGATATTGTTTAGTTAGGTCACAGTAATGACCAATAATGGGCCACTGGAACCAAATATGGGACAAAGTGATTCCACATTATGGTAATGACGTCGTACTCTATTACATGATTGGATATTTCGTATATCGTAAAATGTTAGCGGAGTACGAACAGTTTGATAAAACCAGACCTTACTATAAACGATCTCTTACAATTTAACATGATTAGGTAAAGTTAAGGAATATAAAATTAGGAACAATTGTTATATTTAAGTGTAAACAAATATAAAATTAGTTTTTCGAGCACACTTTATAAGCAATACAATGTAGTGGTTTTCTGCTGTTGTATATGATTCATACAAGACATAATAGCCTAAATCACTTTTTAGTGTCAATATAATAAATTTATACATGAATCATAACAAATGTAATTATTGACCATTAACATGCTAAAGCAGGAATACATTTTCCGAACAGTAATTTGTAATGACATAGTTACATACCTTTGTGATTTTTTGTTTGTTATGCATAATTTCAATAAATTAAATAAAGTAAAAATATAATAATTTTCCTAGAAGATTAATTGTGAACAATACCTGTTTATGATTACATAGGTACAATACATGTATACATTAATACGTGTAAAATACAGTAGTTGATTTAAGGTTAAACATTTATGTAAAATCGATATTCCAGTATATTAGCATCTGAACAGTATTTATAGGGTATTGCATAGAATCACTGTGTTTTATAATGCAAAAATGTTGCGAAAACAATTACTACTGAACTGCCGGTCGGTACCATTGGTACCGACTTCGACTTTTCTGAAATGCCATCAGTACCATATGGCACCGACTCATATTTAAATTAATTATTCGAAAAATAATTGGAATTTTCGTATAAAATTTCGTATAGTGCTTTTCAGATAATTAATTTACTGTATAAAAATACTCCAGTTTTTATTTCGTTGTTTTTATTTGGAGTCTGACAATGTTCATATTTTTTTATTATGATTTGTATTTTGTATAAATTAGGAACTTATTTAGTGTTATATTAGTATTAGGCATTGTATTTGAGTGTAATATTATTCTTTTTTGCGTTATTTTATTTTACAGTTGATTTTTATATTTGTGTAACCAGTAGGTCTTTTAGTACATGTTTTTATGTATCACAGAGTAAAGAGACTACATTTCAAAAACAATTATAAAATGAATAATATCTGTATAAAATTTTAGAATTGTATTGTAGTTGGTAATAACACTTATAATTTCAAAGCTAGAAGCAACATTTTATTCCCTTTTTCATGTTTTTTTACATGACTGGAACCTATTTTGTTGCTAGGCAACAAGCAATGAATATAATTTTTCTCGTAATTGTAAAGACTATTATATATTTTATTTATTACTGATGTAAAAATTAGATTAAATTTACTACAATTTGGCTATCTTGGATTTTTAATATATTAATTTTTTATACACTTTGGGTAACTTAATATGCGAACAAAAAAAGTGTTTAATTTTTAACCCCATAACTTTTTACAACAACATAAAATTTTAACTTTTATGCAAATAAAATATATACCATAATATTATACGTCTTTTACTGAAAAAAAAACTATATATTACACAACTGTATTATCAATTAGGTAATATTTTTTAATAATTTTTGAAGAGAAGCTTACAATAGTTTAGAAAAAAGCTTGGCATTACAGAAAAAATGACCGGCAGCTCCAGGGTTAATCTGAAGTTTCTGCTCGTACTATTGATTATATCTAGTCTCAGATGATTTTATCTTACCTAATAATAATTTCAGTAATATTGAATTAAATAATATATTCTTTGTTTCCTTATTTGTAGGCCTTAAGTATGCCTAATTTTAGTTATTGATTCATATCCTTATGTATTTCAAACAGTGCTTTGTTGTAACATTAACACGTTTAACGAATTTACTTCAATTTATTAAAGACCAGATGAGGTTCCTCAAATTATCGATGCTTAGACTATTTCAACGTCAAGGGTTCATGATTGCCAACGATAGCAGTTATTTCACAACTTATTTAGTTCAACTTTCGCTTTGTTATTAATCTACGAGAGTGGTACTTTATTGATAGATACAAACAATTTTCGAGGGACAGCCCACCAAAGCATTTGAGCAAATTATTTATAAGCAATCCGTGATGATCTGCGATTGAAGCAGCAGTGCTAACCACTAGATTAGCAAGTGGTTTTCAAAGCCTTTAAAAGTGTAACATAACGAAACAAACCAATAATGTGTTGAAATTGCATTAATCATATTTTATAAAAGCGTTTGTTGATGAGATCTTAAATCAAACGAAGTTTTATAACAGGATATTGGGTTTTCTGAATTCAATACTACTTTTGGAATATAAGTTAAACACTTAATGTAGCTAACTTTGCGTGTACTTAGCAAAGTACAAGATGTTTAAATATCAAGTACGGGCTCGAACTGAAATCCACTTGTTTTTTTTAAGTTTAACATAAACATTAATTAATCTTATTTTTTTTTATAAAAGGGAAATACCTATCTTTTATTTAACCTTACTCTACCCATTCCTCGTAGACTATTGATCTGTGCGTAGAACTTATCAGGCCAGAGTAAGAGGGGGACCAGTACAGTACAAGGTGAATATTACTGATAAAACCTGATAAACAGTCCTGACGTGTCAGACCGCTGAGCCACAAACTCTCTCAAATTACGCTTATTTTTATTTGTATGGTAAATAAATAAAAATAACGTACAGTAATACATTTAAAATTCACATTTAGTTTTATTTATGGCAATAAATAATAATTAGACAATGAGGAAACAACAAATTTAGTGAGTAGTCATAAACTTATTACTGTTGATCATATTATTTCCACGATATTGTTTATAACTTAATTTTCTATCGATTAAAATTAACGTTTAAGAATTAAATTCTTAAGCTGATGCCAAGAATAATACAAAAAATATAAGTACTTAGTCATGATATATATTTTATACTTGACATTTTTTCATAAAGTTCACTATAGTTTTAAAAAAAGATGCGTTGAGTAAGATTAATACCACTTGTAAGAAGATACAAATTAAATAAATTAATGTGAATTTTGTATTGTGAGTTATTAGCTTTGGTTCTCAGGGGAAGTACAGGGAGTAACGCCTCTTCATGTATGAGTTCATTTCGTGAGTTAAATACAATGTTTTAATAATATAAAAAACCCGTTGTCATTGTTTAAAGAATACTACATTTCGTTCTTATTAAAAATATAAATTACCCACCATATGTGTAAGGAACACATATATTCCAAAAGAAATTTGTTTTGTTAGCCATTCCATTAGTGTGTGTGTGTGTGTACATACATGTGTGTGCGTGCGTGAGTGCACGTGCATGTACGTGTTCGTCTGTGTGTTGGTTCATTTAGATCGTTCATACATGAAACCCCAATGCAAGATTTTGTGAATTTCAAGGCGAATATGAACGATTACATGAATATAGATAACTTGTGAAGTCTTAATACTTTACATGAGAAAGGGTTATTTTAGGCAGGGCAACTAAAAGAACTACAGCTTTACGTGGAAGTCGAACCATGCAGCATTGATCTAATTTCTAGCAAAATCGCAAGTCTGATATTCAGTTCTCTTCCCTACACAACTTTCGGACACTGTTTAGGGAAATGCCCCCTAACATGGACATCTCAGATTATTTAGTAGTATCCACATCAATGACAGCCATTGAGGGAAACCCATATCGGTATTAGGATGACAGAATATAGAACATATCCCCTATACTATTAACCCCTAAAAATTAATTGTAATCAAGTTCAAAACTGAGATTGTGAACTGTATCTAAGTGACTATTCACCATTAGACTAAGAATGTATGAAATATCTTTGTATGTTTGATTGCGACCTTGATGTGAATGAATGTTTTATTTGTCTATATTTATATATTATTTACCACCTGACGATTGCGATACATTGATGTTAAATGTTTATTTTCGCAATAAAAGAATTATTATTATTACTATCCTGAACACTTTGTCCCCAAGTAGCTGGGTTAGTTAAATTTATTTCAACTGTTACTTATAATTTCATTTCATACTACTTTACTATAAGCACTATTGGACAGTCTGCTATGCAGATGCCACTGACATTCAATGCCAAGAAATAAATTAAATATATTTGTACGTGTTTAATGCAGTTTAGACTTTTTGTGACATAAGACTTATTGAACAGTTCTAAATTGAGACTGTGAATGAAATCCATTTATATTTATCGAATGACAAACAGACATATCAGGTATTAAAAGTTGTAAAAAGAAATGGAGATAATTGGGGATTTATTGAGTAATTTATATTTTACAAACTATATTATCTGACGATTTTATTTTTTTAATAACGCTACGTATATTTGTGAACAAACAACTGAATTTTTATTTTTGATTCTTTAATTAATTCTTTTTGTTGCAATACAAATTCAACAGAGTAATATGTACCTTCTTCTTTAATAGGTTGTGGATTGTGTTTTTATTATTTGCACTCATATAAGTATGTTTCAAATCATCCCTCAGGGTTCCGCCAGTTGGGCTCATTTGGAGATGGCCATAGAAATAATAAACAATAGGCTTTCAAATTCATAAGTTATTTATTTTTAGACATGCCAAATTATTTATTTAGTTACAAGACTAGTCAATTAACAAATTTAATTAATTAGTTATATTGTTCATCTACGTGATATCTTAGTTTTTCATAATTATAAAAATTTTAATTTTAGAACCCAAAGTTTTTTTCGTAATATAATGAATATAATGTATAATATAAGAATAGTAAGAGAACTGCATGTCGTATTAAGTTCATGTAGAGGTTTCAGCGGCAGAGGGGACATTTTCCGCCACTTCACCATCGTCCACCATAGGCGTGACTGTCTTCCGTTCTTAGGTGTTGACTTGACTTTATTAAACTTTACAAATTTGTTTAATTGCTCTTTATTGTTTGCATTACCACTTAATGCATTATTATTATTATCAATTGCTATATCCATACTAAATAATTCTTTGGTTTAATCGTTCTAAGTTTTATTCGTTGGTGTTAATCAAATCAACCAATATTCACTGCTGCTAATGCCGTAATGGGCTCAACTGTGCTGCCAGCAGGTGGCCTACCCTCAAACTAGTTGCCATGATAATTTTTAAATGAAATGACCCAGTGGGATAAGAATATTTCTCGTTCTTTTTTCCACCACTCATTGCACTCTCTTACAACTGTGCTTTCAGTAGGTCAATTTCTAAGCGGCTTATCTATAGAACGATCTTTGGTTAAGCAATTTTTACATTTATTCCATAAATATTGGATACCGATTCAGTGGATTTTCATGTAGTGGAGCATTTTTACGGAAAATTAAAAAGACCAGTTATCTAATTTTCGTAATTCATTGGGAAGTAACTACCAAGTTGGTTTGCAGATATTCTAACTAGTACAAGATACTTTGTATTAGTGATATTTTATGGAACTATTCAACTTGTCAAAGTGTATTGTGACCGTTTCTTATACTTCTCCTATTACACTCCGAGATGACAAAGTACGTATGGGATGTCACCATCTGTACCTGTCACAAACACACCCTCCCTCGTATTATTTGACTGATTACGTCTTATCGATATGATGACGTCATTGTTTCCTGTCTTTATCAAAAGGAACCATGACTATTAACATTTATAATAATCAAGTATCATTTATTTACCTTTCAATATAATACATGCATGGGAATCAGTCTTCAGTTTAGTGTATTAAAGCTACATTCCCGTATAATAAAAATAACATCAATTTAAAATCTTGAATTATCACTGTGAAATAAATAAGACAGCATTAAATAAATGAGATGACAGTAAGTTTTAAGCATTAACAATATAAATATTCACAATCGCAAAAAATCTAATTATAAAAATAAATGAGATTAAACATAAATAAAACAATAAAAAAATAACACACTAAACATACATAATACAATAAGTAAATAAATAATAGTGTAAACAAATAACTTATAAATTTAATCTAAAAAATATAAGACATTTACATATTAAAACAAAACCAAATCATATTCTGCCATGAACTCACCTACTGAATAAAATGGTTTATTTAGAAACCAGTCATAGACCGTATAGTTTATCAGTTATTTTTTCTAAAAAATTTCCTGAAGTTAAATATTTGAAGGTGAAAGTTAGTCACGCTCACGATGGACGGCAGCTGAGTGGTGGAATTATTCCCGTCCGCTGCTGGGACCCCTCTATGCGTCTATTATTTAGTCTGTTTACACAATAGTTTTGTTATAAATTATTTATTGTGTTAACATCGGCCAGGTTGTAGTTTTGCTCCATAAATTGAGTATGTAGAAGGAATGTTATTATTTATGTGCACTCATGTGGATGGAAGAATAGTAGTAGGTCTATGCTGTTATTTCGGCATATTGAGGAACAAGCCAAAGAAAAATGTTTATGAAGTGCTAGAAGCTATGAGGTTGTTAGTAGCAAGGTATTATAAAGTGATGAGTACATCTTCTACGGGATGGATGTGGCAGTTTTATCTAGTATTGGATAAGTTTCACTTGATATTATAGGGTCATAATATTTTGTGAACGTAGTTCGTATTTATTCTTAATTAGCATATCTTAAGTTTTGTTATTATACTTAGTGGGTAGTTCAGCCACTAAGTATAACTTCAGCCACTTGATTGTTAACCAAGTGTTTTAGAGGAATATTCAAGTTGAATACATGAAGTAGTCAATTAATATAATATCGTTAATCAAAATATACAGGTAGTTTAACGAATTAAAACAATTTTAAACTATTTTACGTACATGTGTTTTGAATTGTATGTACTCAATATATTTTAATGTACATATTGGTGATGAGGCCTTACCAGATTTTCCCGTACGCTGCATTTCTTCATAATTATAATTACACATTTTGTATGCAGTATATGTTTTTATAGTAAGTTGTTGCAGAAAAACAAAAGTCTAAACATAAATAAAATGCTAATACTTTATAACAACTTTTTTTACAAATCAGATATAAACATTAGACAACTAAAGCTAGTTGAAAATATCTCAATCCATAGTTATTTACATACATATAACTAAACTCTGAAATCCAGCTGTCTTCCGTGTAGATCACAGGTGTACTTACAGACCAGATGTATTATAACCGTTAATGATAAGTCTTGACCAAGTCGTAAACTACGATGTTTGTGACTCCTAACTGCCTCAGTTATTTACAAACATATAACTTAACTCCAGAATTCATCCGTCTTTCATATAGGTCACAGGTGTACTTACAGACCGGATGCCTTATAACTGTTGAAGATAAGTCTTAACCAAGTCGTAAACTACGATGTTTGTGACTCCTAACTGCCTTAGTTATTTACAAAATATAACTTAACTCCAGAATTCATCCGTCTTTCATATAGGTCACAGGTGTACTTACAGACCGGATGCCTTATAACGGTTGAAGATAAGTCTTAACCAAGTCGTAAACTACGATGTTTGTGACTCCTAACTGCCTTAGTTATTTACAAAATATAACTTAACTCCAGAATCCATCCGTCTTTCATGTAGGTCACTGCTGTACTTACAGACCGGATGCCTTATAACTGTTGAAGATAAGTGTTAACCAAGTCGTAAACTACGATGTTTGTGACTCCTAACTGCCTCAGTTATTTATAAACATATAACTCAACTCCAGAATCCAGCCGTCTTTCATGTAGGTCACAGCTGTACTTACAGACCGGATGCCTTATAACTGTTGAAGATAAGTCTTAACCGAGTCGTAAACTGTAATGTTTGTGACTCCTAACTGCCTTAGTTATTTACAAAATATAATTTAACTCCAGAATTCATCCGTCTTTCATATAGGTCACAGGTGTACTTACAGACCGGATGCCTTATAACGGTTGAAGATAAGTCTTAACCGAGTCGTAAACTGTAATGTTTGTGACTCCTAACTGCCTTAGTTATTTACAAAATATAATTTAACTCCAGAATTCATCCGTCTTTCATATAGGTCACAGGTGTACTTACAGACCGGATGCCTTATAACGGTTGAAGATAAGTCTTAACCAAGTCGTAAACTACGATGTTTGTGACTCCTAAGTAGTATAGTTGAAGGCTTCTGGTGCACTGTGACGTCACGCCAGTGCGCTTCTAGAACAGGGTCAAAGGTCACCGCTAATCTGTTATCAGCCACGTGTTGACCTTGAGGTCAAGTTTACTATTGTTTACAACTGTTATCAGCCACGTGGTGACCTTGAAGGTCAGTTGGGCTAGGTCAGTGTTGTTTTGGTGTGACGTCACACCGTTTTCGCGCTCTTTCGTCTGCTAGTAGTATCAGCTGATGTGGTGCCATATGGTGAAAGATGCACAAAAAAAATAATGTTTTTTCTTAAAATGTACTAACTGTGTTTTTTCCACAACAGTGTTACCAACTCGCACGATTAATTGTAGAAAAAATATATGTCAGTGCTGCCAACTCACACGATTTATTACATTATACTATAATAAATACATATACGATTATTAAAAATTATTTCCATATATTAAATACAAAAGAGTTTTTTCCTTTGGTGTTACAGTAATATTAATTTAAATTCGTAATCCTTTTTTACGTTTAAACTATAATAAATACGAATACGATTATTAAAAATACAAACGCGTTAATAAATACGTTAAAATATGTTCGTTAAGTATTAGGAGAACAGAACTTGGCAAGATCTCTGAAGTCGAGCGTTGGCGCGCTATCATATCGCTTGACCTTAGTGTCAGCCGGCGCGCGTTTTATCAGCCCGCTGGTGCACAACTTTTCTTGGCTACAATTACGGTTCCTCTTCACTTCTGCTAGCCTAATACTCTATTTATTTTAAAACCTCTAAAATCGTTCACCTGAGCTAAACAAGGTATAATATGTTTAAATAAAATTAATTGAAGGATTGTTCTTAACCAGTCAACGTCTTTTTCCCCCGATTTAATCATATAAAGAGTATTTACATTATAGTGCCTACATATAGTAGATGATATTCATATAATAATTAATATTTATATTTTTCGAAAACTCTATGAAAAAAGACGTGCTTTAATTAAAGTGTATTTTTTTCTTGTTACACAGTATTAATTTGAATAATATTTTGTATTTTATATAGTATTAATTTGTTCTGACCGTTTAACAAATGAACCAGAGGTTTTTTTCTTCATTCGTATTGTACTATAATAAATTCGTGTACTATAATAAGTGCATCGATTCATCAGTATGGTCAACCGATATTTATTCTTTGTCACGTTATGATATAATAGTTGTTATTGTGCTAGCCTGATACTTTGTTTTTTCATTGCATGTTGTTCGTATTCCATATTTAAGTGGTTTTTCCATATATTTAGTAGATATATAGAAAACAAAAAGCATATTATATTTTATTTAATATTTAATTTAGTATTTAAAAATCGTAAGGTAATATACTATTCTATAATTTTTGAATGACATAAGTAACACAATATTTAAATTCTGTTATGGAATAAGTTATAGTAATATTTAATTAATTATTTAAAAATCGTAAGGAGAAGTTGTATTGCAGATATTTTTAAAGTAATAAGTCGGACAATATTTAAATGTTATTTAGGAATAAAGTATAATAATGTCAATTATTAAATACTGAAAAGTCTATAAAAAATACTGTCTTTTTTAAAAACCAACTGATGTATTTGTATGGTATACAATTGTCCAAGTCCAATTTTGCTGATGCAGTGTTTCATCATGTGTACTTGTGGTAGTAGACAGATATAAAGATTCATATAATTTAATAAAAATCTGCAAAGAGCGGAAACTTCATCTGTACATACATGTATCTCAACAACAACAACCAAAGTTTAATCGATTGGTAAATATTTGTAAGAATGTTTATTTTCAATATATACTCTATATGTGGTAGTAAGACAGATGATATAAAAATTCATATAATTCAATAAAAATCCGCAAAGAGTGGAAACTTAAGTAATACAATATTTAAATTCTGTCATGGAATAAGTTATAGTAATATTTAGTTAATTATTTAAAAATCGTAAGGAGAAGTTGTATTGCAGAAATATTGTCCTTTTTAAAAACCAACTGATGTATTTGTATGGTATGAAATTGTCCAAGTCCAATTTTGCTGATGCTATGTTTCATCTGTACATACATGTATCTCAACAACAACAACCAAAGTTTAATCGATTGGTAAATATTTGTAAGAATGTTTATTTTCAATATATACTCTATATGTGGTAGTAAGACAGATGATATAAAAATTCATATAATTTAATACAAATCTACAAAGAGAGGAAACTTCATTAGTAGACCTATCTGTACATGCATTTTCCTCAACAACAACCAAAGTTTCTAGTTGGCTCTGGTAACCTAAATGGTGACATTTTTTCTTTCAGAAATGGTTCAATAATACTGTATTTACAGTATTTATTCAAATAATAATTTATATTTAATATAGTAATAATTTGTTGTGATCATTTAATATTCAAACCAGATGCGCCTTCTGCTAAAGGATAGATGTGTCTGAAATTTGTTGGTAAATTTGATATTGGTAATGATTTAAATTATGAGTCAAGTAGTTCAATTATTATTCCCTCACACGTTAGTTAAAACAATCGAATAATATTGAATTGCGAGCCATATTTAGACTCTATGTAATATTACAATATGTAGCATTCGCTTTAAGATATCAAATAAAGTCCCTCTATTTACTATACCATTATTTTAACCCAATATCACAAATAATTACTTTACAGATGTAAATTGCTGTTATTTATTATAAATTTACTACAAGACTTCAATAAGTTACATTCTACTAATGACAAGGGTGTCAAAATAAAATTTGATACACATTTCATTTCAGACTTGTTAAAAAAACGTTATTCATCATTTGCATACTTAAGTCTTCTGTTGAGAAATTTTTTTTTACGTGAGTGTATGAATATAGAATGGAAAAATAACAGTTTATTTTCTCTAATATATTACAATAGGCTATAGATGTAAAATTGTCTATACATTTCATTTCAGTTATCCATTAGGATCTTACGCACAAGAGCCTTAAGTAAACTTTTAATCTAATATGTTAAACACATTATAGCTTGAAGTTCTGTAAATATTAAATGGATAAAAATGTTTAATTTCTCCAAGAAAGGATCTTCATACATGTCTAAACTATTATAATATACCACGATTAAATATAAATGATACTTTAAGTTAAAAATATGTTTTTTCCTACTTTGTAAAGATAATGAATTGAATAATACTTTCTCTTATTAACGAATTGAGTAAATAAAACAACAATGAATCCATTTATAACTGTATAGTGTATTAAGTGTCGTATATTATGTTGATAATTTATATTAATACGAGTCTTTTCTTATAATTTCAACATAAATATTACAAACACGTATTGAAAAACCCAAACTTTCAAATAACTTTAAAAAATATGTGACCGATTCAACACGATTAATTTATTTTAGTAAGGTCAAGATAACTTCATTATTATAGATTTTGGTATTTTTTAAAAATAAGATATTATATTAAACGTTTATCGCAATAAAAAGTTATACATTGTTACTGATTTACTCATTAAATAAAAACTAAACTCATTGGCTCAATTTGAACGGGGGAAAAAACAATATATAAATGGAATAATAATACAATATAGATACATTTCATTTCAGATATGCAAATCGTTCTTCTACACTTGTATTCTTAAGTGCATACATATGCCCTATGTTTAAAATGAAACGTTTCTTGTATATGAAAAATCTATCAATTTTGTCAGTGTCCGTATGTTGTGCAAGGGAGAGAACTAAGTATCAGGCTTGTCAATTAGTTGAAAATCAGGGCAATAATACGTGTTTTTTATCCAACGTAAAGCTGTATGTTACCTAGTTTTACTGGTTGCTAGACTTGTTATAATACAGTCAAACTCCGTTAGTAACAAGATTATATGGGTTATTCACACTCATCCTACTTATGTAATCATTCATATTCACCTTAGAATACTTTCAATCTTTTGTTGCCTTCTCATATCTAAGAATAATACTTTATATTGTTTTCTCTTAAAATAAGCCGTGAGAGTAAATACTATAATGGATGTTATGTTTAAACCGAATATAGAAGATATGTAGACAAAATAAGTATATACTTAAACGGTTGATTTGGTATACCCTGTGTTTTACAAATATAGAAATGAAGATGTAAAGAAAATGATAGCAAAATTAATTAAACTTAGCTAAGTAAATTAATTTCATGTTTTCATAATGATATTTTTATTAGTATTCGCATTATGGATTTCTAAATAAATGGCAAACTTTAGAGCTTGCAGTTCTGTATATCTGGATATATATTAAATGGATAAAAATGTTTAATATCGCAAATAAAGGATCTTCATACATGTCCATTTATTATAATAAACATGAGAGAAACGACTAAATATAAATGACACTTTAAATTAAGAAGTATAATTTTTTCCTATTTTGTAAAGATAGTTTCTCTTATCAATGAATTGGGTAAATAAAACAACAATTTTATGAATCCATTAATATTATAGTTTTCTCAATGTCCGTATTTTGTGCAGGGAAGAGAACTGAGTATTACTGTCGGCTGAGCAGAACGAAAGAAGGATAAACGAAAAAATTAGTTTAATTTCTTGTTAGTATAATGCAAATAAATGCAAGTCTGTGTCATCGATGAAAATAAAAGTATTATCGATTAACAATTAAGCTGACTTAGTGATATGGTTCAAGTGGGGTCAAGCGTATGATAGAACACTAGAAGTCTAAACTAAATATACCAGTTATATTAACTTTAAAACCTAAGTAAATCGGTCAAAAAGGTCATATATGAGTAACTAAATTAATAAAATATGTATTTTTTAATTAAATTGATTTTCAATTACGTTCATTCTAATTTTACGTGATTGAATTTTAGTTTTTTCTAAAATGCCTGATAAAAATTGCTAATAAATGACTATAACACCAATGTTTTAATAGTTAACTATCTGAATGTTTTACATTTGAGTAAACAAATACTATAATTAGTCGTTTGACACTCAGTGTAAAGTTAGTTTTTTCCTATTTTGTAAAAGATAACTAAACAGATAAAACAATAATTTATAATTCTGCTAATAACTACATAGTGAATGAATGTTACGTAGTATGCTACTAGTTCATAAAATGGTCTTTTTGCTTATGACTGATTTTAAGTTTATAATTTATTTGTTGGTAAACATTATAAAACAAATACACATGCCAACACTAAGGGGAAAATGTATATTACAAAACAAATACGACCAACTTAATTACATTGAACTGGTGTCAGTCCATTTATAAATATACACTTATGTAAATGTTTTTTTGTGTGTGATCCTTAATGATCGACTTCTTTTAAATTACAAACTAAAACGACTTAGACTAGAATATACAAGCCTTGTAAATATAATACACTTCTGAGATAACCATTATGAGTATGGTTGTAACTTGCTTTATAGTGCTTTACATATTATTGTTTAATAGTCTGTATATCTGATCAAATATTACATATTTTGAATGGACAAAAACGTTCATATACAACAATTATAAAAGGACAATCATTTTAATACTTCATTTTTTATAAATACATATATTTATTTCAAATAATCTTTTTTACGATACCAGACAATGGTGTATATTAGACTAATGGATCATGAATGATTAGACAATACGCTGCTGTATCCTTTGGTATATCGGTATAAAGGTGTCTTCTCTTGGAAAGTCAGTTTATCGAAACAAGGCTGATCATCACCAACTATGTAGTATGACAATTAAAACCTTGTATACATATAATATAAAATTTATTTATTTCCATTGAAACTATCATATGGATAGTACTTGCTGTTCAAGTACAGTTTTAAAATATCTGAGTTACAATAATCCACCTCAATGACCTCATAAATGTGAATTAATACAAGTCATCAACATCGCAAAAATGTATGAATCAATCGATTTCTTTTAAATAGCCAACTAAATTAGTTTAGGATAAAAATGAAGGTATTATACAAATGATACACTTCTTATATCACCATTAGGATGTTATACATAAGAGCTTCAAATAAAATGTTAGTCTAAAATGCTTTACATATTAGAGCTTAGAGTTCTGTAAATATAACTAGACATTAAATGAATGAAACATTTTTTTATTTCTCAAAGAGGGGATTTTCATACGTATTCAACTACTCTATTAAAACTTAGCGAAACGATTTAAATGTGAATGACACTATGTTTAAGCAGGTTTTTTCCTATTTTGTAAAGATAATCAAACGGATAAAACAACAATTTTATAATTATTCCGTTAATAACTACATAGTGAATTGAATGTTACATAGTATATTACTAGTTCATAAAATGGTCTTTTGCTTATGACTGATTTTAAGAGTATAATTTATTTTGGTAAACATGACAAAACAGATATGACCAACTTCGTTACATAGAACTGGTGTCAGTCCATTTAGAGATATACACTTATTTAAATTTTATTTTGTATAATCCTTATTGGTTGACTTCTTTTAGATTACAAAAATAAAACGACTTAGTCTAGAATATACAAGCCTTGAAAATATTAAATATTTTTTTAAATGTACAAAAAATGTTCATTTGTCAAATAACGGATATAAATTCATATACAACAATTATATCATACTTGAGCCAAACTATTAAAATTAAAGTTCATCAACGACTGTAAAGATAATTTATATAGTCAAATATTTGGGTAAATAAAACATTATACGAGATTGTTCTGTTAAGAAAGATATTCTTATTCTTTATTTATTTACACATTTTTCACATCTTTATTTACAAATATTGTCCTTGATCAGAATCTTTGAACTTGTGATTCTTCAACTCCTTTCAGCTCGGCCATTAGTCTGTTGTAGAGTTCTTCCCCACACTCTTTAGGACCGATGCTTTCAAATAATTTAATAAATGAGTATTCGTGATTTCTAACTTTGTTGCAAACGCCACAATCAGGACCACAAGCAGCTGTTTCTGTACGGTCCCTCTTAAATTTTATATTTTCTACATCCTCGACCAGTTCAGCCATTCTTTGAAGTTTTTCTTCAGCTTCTGGACTCCAGCTAGGTTTTGCAAATCTCAGCTCAAACATGACCATCAGCAAGTTTGCACACATTGTACCTGTGGGTGATAGTGTTGTTACCCGGATGCATCTGGGTCAGAGTGTGATAAAGTGTCTGAAGAATACCTTTATGTAACTTGAAAACTGTATTGAAAGAGTGGTGGGTGGATAGTAACAGATTTATATAAATGTATCTTAAAGATAATGTTTCACACAAAACAGTTCACTCTTAACAAGTGTGATATTATATATAACTAAGACATATGTTTACTATAGTACAATCAATTTTTAATAAATTAATAATACTGGTTTTTGAAGCTAAAAATACACATATGAATGAAAATAATTTACGTTCAATTTCATTACTCATAATCCATATAAAAGGCATGTGATACTTTTGTTATTTTTAGTATTATAAAAATTAAAGACTATGAAAATAAATCAACTGCCATGATGTAATTAAAACGAATCTCAGCCATATTACAGTCGTATTATACAATTCACAATACAAATTATAAATTATACAGTATACTTAGTAATACAGTATAAGCCCCGTTATATGTGTATGTGCACAGTTTGAATTCAATGAAGTTGCACTAAAAAGTCACCGTAAGCTACTCTATCTGTCTTTGTGATATTCTTTGATTAAAATAGTAAAAATTTAAGTCTAATACTTAATATAATTATGCATTATAAACATATCAGTAATAAATTATACTTAATTCTATTTATGTGATTCAACGAAAAAACTTTTCTCAATAAATGTTCTTTATCTATAAATTACTTATTCAAAACACATAACTTGTAAAGTACAAAAATTTAGTTGGAGGAGAATAAACAGTTGAACGGTTTAAACTATATTTCTATTGTATTTATATTAAACTGTCATTTCTATTGTAACATATTTAAAACATATGTGTTATTTTCGTTGGCATGGAAAAATATATTTCAGAGAAAACAATGAAGTGTAAAATTACAATTCTCATTTATTGAACGCAACAACAAACATTACATTTATCAATTGTGGTTTTGGTTACTTTGTTTGTAATACATTACAATAAGTGTGCTCTATTTGTTTTTGAACGGCATTTGGGTTACTTTGTTCTTTCCTCACTGCCTTAATCCTCTGGCCTAACTAGTTTAAAATATACATATGGTTTTGTTAATACAAACGTTATATGAATTATTTTGAAAGTTTCTTACTATCAATTCTAATAAGACAAAGTGAGTGGGAATTAGCTTTGAAAGTAACTTATAGTTTTCATTCCATATTATTATTTGAGTGTTACTTAATATCAATGCTAATAATTCACTGTGTTTGAGAAATAAATTATTATCTAAATTACAGTTTCTATTCCATATTAATATAAATAACATGAATACAACGTAAATAGGTATCATAAAATAAATGTCCTATACCCAAGTTCATTATGTTAATCCTACATACTTTAATGTAATATACGAATATGAAGTCTAGTTATGTACATTTGTATTTACATAGATATACAATGTATAAAGTTCATTATTTGGATGAAAGGGAGTGTATTGTATGTTCAATTGCACTTCATATTCAAATTAATTTATTTGGCTTCACAATGTACAGTTTTACAATGTATGAGCCTTGTCAACTAAAATTACGTTACAAACAAATCATATCAAGTTTTTTGGGAAAAAAATAAATAAAAATGTATGCTAACTAAAGACAAAAATAATACAACTGTAATATGGCTGAGATTCGTTTTAATTACATCATGGCAGTTGATTTATTTTCATAGTCTTTAATTTTTATAATACTAAAAATAACAAAAGTATCACATGCCTTTTATATGGATTATGAGTAATGAAATTGAACGTAAATTATTTTCATTCATATGTGTATTTTTAGCTTCAAAAACCAGTATTATTAATTTATTAAAAATTGTTTGTACTATAGTAAACATATGTCTTAGTTATATAATATCACACTTGTTAAGAGTGAACTGTTTTGTGTGAAACATTATCTTTAAGATACAATAACCGTTCGATTTTGACAACATTTTAATATAAATCTGTTACTATCCACCCACCACTCTTTCAATACAGTTTTCAAGTTACATAAAGGTATTCTTCAGACACTTTATCACACTCTGACCCAGATGCATCCGGGTAACAACACTATCACCCACAGGTACAATGTGTGCAAACTTGCTGATGGTCATGTTTGAGCTGAGATTTGCAAAACCTAGCTGGAGTCCAGAAGCTGAAGAAAAACTTCAAAGAATGGCTGAACTGGTCGAGGATGTAGAAAATATAAAATTTAAGAGGGACCGTAAAGAAACAGCTGCTTGTGGTCCTGATTGTGGCGTTTGCAACAAAGTTAGAAATCACGAATACTCATTTATTAAATTATTTGAAAGCATCGGTCCTAAAGAGTGTGGGGAAGAACTCTACAACAGACTAATGGCCGAGCTGAAAGGAGTTGAAGAATCACAAGTTCAAAGATTCTGATCAAGGACAATATTTGTAAATAAAGATGTGAAAAATGTGTAAATAAATAAAGAATAAGAATATCTTTCTTAACAGAACAATCTCGTATAATGTTTTATTTACCCAAATATTTGACTATATAAATTATCTTTACAGTCGTTGATGAACTTTAATTTTAATAGTTTGGCTCAAGTATGATATAATTGTTGTATATGAATTTATATCCGTTATTTGACAAATGAACATTTTTTGTACATTTAAAAAAATATTTAATATTTTCAAGGCTTGTATATTCTAGACTAAGTCGTTTTATTTTTGTAATCTAAAAGAAGTCAACCAATAAGGATTATACAAAATAAAATTTAAATAAGTGTATATCTCTAAATGGACTGACACCAGTTCTATGTAACGAAGTTGGTCATATCTGTTTTGTCATGTTTACCAAAATAAATTATACTCTTAAAATCAGTCATAAGCAAAAGACCATTTTATGAACTAGTAATATACTATGTAACATTCAATTCACTATGTAGTTATTAACGGAATAATTATAAAATTGTTGTTTTATCCGTTTGATTATCTTTACAAAATAGGAAAAAACCTGCTTAAACATAGTGTCATTCACATTTAAATCGTTTCGCTAAGTTTTAATAGAGTAGTTGAATACGTATGAAAATCCCCTCTTTGAGAAATAAAAAAATGTTTCATTCATTTAATGTCTAGTTATATTTACAGAACTCTAAGCTCTAATATGTAAAGCATTTTAGACTAACATTTTATTTGAAGCTCTTATGTATAACATCCTAATGGTGATATAAGAAGTGTATCATTTGTATAATACCTTCATTTTTATCCTAAACTAATTTAGTTGGCTATTTAAAAGAAATCGATTGATTCATACATTTTTGCGATGTTGATGACTTGTATTAATTCACATTTATGAGGTCATTGAGGTGGATTATTGTAACTCAGATATTTTAAAACTGTACTTGAACAGCAAGTACTATCCATATGATAGTTTCAATGGAAATAAATAAATTTTATATTATATGTATACAAGGTTTTAATTGTCATACTACATAGTTGGTGATGATCAGCCTTGTTTCGATAAACTGACTTTCCAAGAGAAGACACCTTTATACCGATATACCAAAGGATACAGCAGCGTATTGTCTAATCATTCATGATCCATTAGTCTAATATACACCATTGTCTGGTATCGTAAAAAAGATTATTTGAAATAAATATATGTATTTATAAAAAATGAAGTATTAAAATGATTGTCCTTTTATAATTGTTGTATATGAACGTTTTTGTCCATTCAAAATATGTAATATTTGATCAGATATACAGACTATTAAACAATAATATGTAAAGCACTATAAAGCAAGTTACAACCATACTCATAATGGTTATCTCAGAAGTGTATTATATTTACAAGGCTTGTATATTCTAGTCTAAGTCGTTTTAGTTTGTAATTTAAAAGAAGTCGATCATTAAGGATCACACACAAAAAAACATTTACATAAGTGTATATTTATAAATGGACTGACACCAGTTCAATGTAATTAAGTTGGTCGTATTTGTTTTGTAATATACATTTTCCCCTTAGTGTTGGCATGTGTATTTGTTTTATAATGTTTACCAACAAATAAATTATAAACTTAAAATCAGTCATAAGCAAAAAGACCATTTTATGAACTAGTAGCATACTACGTAACATTCATTCACTATGTAGTTATTAGCAGAATTATAAATTATTGTTTTATCTGTTTAGTTATCTTTTACAAAATAGGAAAAAACTAACTTTACACTGAGTGTCAAACGACTAATTATAGTATTTGTTTACTCAAATGTAAAACATTCAGATAGTTAACTATTAAAACATTGGTGTTATAGTCATTTATTAGCAATTTTTATCAGGCATTTTAGAAAAAACTAAAATTCAATCACGTAAAATTAGAATGAACGTAATTGAAAATCAATTTAATTAAAAAATACATATTTTATTAATTTAGTTACTCATATATGACCTTTTTGACCGATTTACTTAGGTTTTAAAGTTAATATAACTGGTATATTTAGTTTAGACTTCTAGTGTTCTATCATACGCTTGACCCCACTTGAACCATATCACTAAGTCAGCTTAATTGTTAATCGATAATACTTTTATTTTCATCGATGACACAGACTTGCATTTATTTGCATTATACTAACAAGAAATTAAACTAATTTTTTCGTTTATCCTTCTTTCGTTCTGCTCAGCCGACAGTAATACTCAGTTCTCTTCCCTGCACAAAATACGGACATTGAGAAAACTATAATATTAATGGATTCATAAAATTGTTGTTTTATTTACCCAATTCATTGATAAGAGAAACTATCTTTACAAAATAGGAAAAAATTATACTTCTTAATTTAAAGTGTCATTTATATTTAGTCGTTTCTCTCATGTTTATTATAATAAATGGACATGTATGAAGATCCTTTATTTGCGATATTAAACATTTTTATCCATTTAATATATATCCAGATATACAGAACTGCAAGCTCTAAAGTTTGCCATTTATTTAGAAATCCATAATGCGAATACTAATAAAAATATCATTATGAAAACATGAAATTAATTTACTTAGCTAAGTTTAATTAATTTTGCTATCATTTTCTTTACATCTTCATTTCTATATTTGTAAAACACAGGGTATACCAAATCAACCGTTTAAGTATATACTTATTTTGTCTACATATCTTCTATATTCGGTTTAAACATAACATCCATTATAGTATTTACTCTCACGGCTTATTTTAAGAGAAAACAATATAAAGTATTATTCTTAGATATGAGAAGGCAACAAAAGATTGAAAGTATTCTAAGGTGAATATGAATGATTACATAAGTAGGATGAGTGTGAATAACCCATATAATCTTGTTACTAACGGAGTTTGACTGTATTATAACAAGTCTAGCAACCAGTAAAACTAGGTAACATACAGCTTTACGTTGGATAAAAAACACGTATTATTGCCCTGATTTTCAACTAATTGACAAGCCTGATACTTAGTTCTCTCCCTTGCACAACATACGGACACTGACAAAATTGATAGATTTTTCATATACAAGAAACGTTTCATTTTAAACATAGGGCATATGTATGCACTTAAGAATACAAGTGTAGAAGAACGATTTGCATATCTGAAATGAAATGTATCTATATTGTATTATTATTCCATTTATATATTGTTTTTTCCCCCGTTCAAATTGAGCCAATGAGTTTAGTTTTTATTTAATGAGTAAATCAGTAACAATGTATAACTTTTTATTGCGATAAACGTTTAATATAATATCTTATTTTTAAAAAATACCAAAATCTATAATAATGAAGTTATCTTGACCTTACTAAAATAAATTAATCGTGTTGAATCGGTCACATATTTTTTAAAGTTATTTGAAAGTTTGGGTTTTTCAATACGTGTTTGTAATATTTATGTTGAAATTATAAGAAAAGACTCGTATTAATATAAATTATCAACATAATATACGACACTTAATACACTATACAGTTATAAATGGATTCATTGTTGTTTTATTTACTCAATTCGTTAATAAGAGAAAGTATTATTCAATTCATTATCTTTACAAAGTAGGAAAAAACATATTTTTAACTTAAAGTATCATTTATATTTAATCGTGGTATATTATAATAGTTTAGACATGTATGAAGATCCTTTCTTGGAGAAATTAAACATTTTTATCCATTTAATATTTACAGAACTTCAAGCTATAATGTGTTTAACATATTAGATTAAAAGTTTACTTAAGGCTCTTGTGCGTAAGATCCTAATGGATAACTGAAATGAAATGTATAGACAATTTTACATCTATAGCCTATTGTAATATATTAGAGAAAATAAACTGTTATTTTTCCATTCTATATTCATACACTCACGTAAAAAAAAATTTCTCAACAGAAGACTTAAGTATGCAAATGATGAATAACGTTTTTTTAACAAGTCTGAAATGAAATGTGTATCAAATTTTATTTTGACACCCTTGTCATTAGTAGAATGTAACTTATTGAAGTCTTGTAGTAAATTTATAATAAATAACAGCAATTTACATCTGTAAAGTAATTATTTGTGATATTGGGTTAAAATAATGGTATAGTAAATAGAGGGACTTTATTTGATATCTTAAAGCGAATGCTACATATTGTAATATTACATAGAGTCTAAATATGGCTCGCAATTCAATATTATTCGATTGTTTTAACTAACGTGTGAGGGAATAATAATTGAACTACTTGACTCATAATTTAAATCATTACCAATATCAAATTTACTAACAAATTTCAGACACATCTATCCTTTAGCAGAAGGCGCATCTGGTTTGAATATTAAATGATCACAACAAATTATTACTATATTAAATATAAATTATTATTTGAATAAATACTGTAAATACAGTATTATTGAACCATTTCTGAAAGAAAAAATGTCACCATTTAGGTTACCAGAGCCAACTAGAAACTTTGGTTGTTGTTGAGGAAAATGCATGTACAGATAGGTCTACTAATGAAGTTTCCTCTCTTTGTAGATTTGTATTAAATTATATGAATTTTTATATCATCTGTCTTACTACCACATATAGAGTATATATTGAAAATAAACATTCTTACAAATATTTACCAATCGATTAAACTTTGGTTGTTGTTGTTGAGATACATGTATGTACAGATGAAACATAGCATCAGCAAAATTGGACTTGGACAATTTCATACCATACAAATACATCAGTTGGTTTTTAAAAAGGACAATATTTCTGCAATACAACTTCTCCTTACGATTTTTAAATAATTAACTAAATATTACTATAACTTATTCCATGACAGAATTTAAATATTGTATTACTTAAGTTTCCACTCTTTGCGGATTTTTATTGAATTATATGAATTTTTATATCATCTGTCTTACTACCACATATAGAGTATATATTGAAAATAAACATTCTTACAAATATTTACCAATCGATTAAACTTTGGTTGTTGTTGTTGAGATACATGTATGTACAGATGAAGTTTCCGCTCTTTGCAGATTTTTATTAAATTATATGAATCTTTATATCTGTCTACTACCACAAGTACACATGATGAAACACTGCATCAGCAAAATTGGACTTGGACAATTGTATACCATACAAATACATCAGTTGGTTTTTAAAAAAGACAGTATTTTTTATAGACTTTTCAGTATTTAATAATTGACATTATTATACTTTATTCCTAAATAACATTTAAATATTGTCCGACTTATTACTTTAAAAATATCTGCAATACAACTTCTCCTTACGATTTTTAAATAATTAATTAAATATTACTATAACTTATTCCATAACAGAATTTAAATATTGTGTTACTTATGTCATTCAAAAATTATAGAATAGTATATTACCTTACGATTTTTAAATACTAAATTAAATATTAAATAAAATATAATATGCTTTTTGTTTTCTATATATCTACTAAATATATGGAAAAAACCATTTAAATATGGAATACGAACAACATGCAATGAAAAAACAAAGTATCAGGCTAGCACAATAACAACTATTATATCATAACGTGACAAAGAATAAATATCGGTTGACCATACTGATGAATCGATGCACTTATTATAGTACATGGATTTATTATAGTAAAATACGAATGAAGAAAAAAAAACCTCTGGTTCATTTGTTAAACGGTCAGAACAAATTAATACTATATAAAATACAAAATATTATTCAAATTAATACTGTGTAACAAGAAAAATTACACTTTAATTAAAGCACGTCTCTTTTCATAGAGTTTTCGAAAATATAAATATTAATTATTATATGAATATCATCTACTATATGTATGAAAACTATAATTTAAATACTCTTTATAGGATTAAATCAGGGGAAAAAAGACGTTGACTGGTTAAGAACAATCCTTCAATTAATTTTATTTAAACATATTATACCTTGTTTAGCTCAGGTGAACGAATTTAGAAGTTTTAAAATAAATAGAGTATTAGGTTAGCAGAAGTGAAGAGGAACCGTAATTGTTGCCAAGAAAAGTCGCGGGCTGATAAAGAGCGCGCCGCCTGACACTAGGGTCAAGCGATATGATAGCGCGCCAACGCTCGACTTCAGAGATCTTGCCAAGTTCTGTTCTCCTAATACTTAACGAACATATTTTAACGTATTTATTAACGAGTTTGTATTTTTAATAATCGTATTCGTATTTATTATAGTTTAAACGTAAAAAAGGATTACGAATTTAAATTAAAATATTACTGTAACACCGAAAAAACGACGCGTTTGTATTTAATATATGGAAATAATTTTTAATAATCATATACAGTATTTATTATAGTATAATGTAATAAATCGGGTGAGTTGGCAGCACTGAGATATTTTTTTTCTGCATCGTGTGAGTTGGTAACACTGTTGTGGAAAAAAACAGTTAGTACATTTTAAGAAAAACAGATTTTTTTTGTGCATCTTTCACATATGGCACCACATCAGCTGATACTAGCAGACGACAGGCGTAACGTCAGAAAAAAGAGCGCGAAAACAGTGTGACGTCACACCAAAACAACACTGACCTAGCCCAACTGACCTTCAAGGTCACCACGTGGCTGATAACAGTTGTAAACAATAGTAAACTTGACCTCAAGGTCAACACGTGGCTGATAACAGATTAGCGGTGACCTTTGACCCTGTTCTAGAAGCGCACTGGCGTGACGTCACAGTGCACCAGAAGCCTTCAACTATACTACTCTCCTAACTGCCTTAGTTATTTACAAAATATAATTTAACTCCAGAATTCATCCGTCTTTCATATAGGTCACAGGTGTACTTACAGACCGGATGCCTTATAACGGTTGAAGATAAGTCTTAACCAAGTCGTAAACTACGATGTTTGTGACTCCTAACTGCCTTAGTTAAACTTTATTTAAATGAAAATGAGTTGGTACATTGGGAAAATCTCTCTCGTATGTTGGTATCGGTGTATAATTTTACAAAACAAAATCAATCTTAATTTTTTTTAGATTTCTCGTATTACTTTTAATGAGTTTTCTATTTTATATCTAGAACAAATGTATGCAACGTTTTCTAGCAGTGTATTTATCTTTTATTTAAAAAATGTAATATAATGTAAATAAGTTTTTAAAAGAAGTTATATTAGGTACAGGAAGAATGGTTTTGAAAATACTCGGAATATTTAAAAATTCGGTCGATGTTTTCTATAATTTTTTGTAAAAATTTGTTTTAGTTGTTATACTTTGACACTAAGAAACTTTACATGTATATTTTTGTAGGTCCTGAAACTAACTTAAATTTTTATATTGATGAAAAAAACCATTCTATATAATATAATATAAAATATGTACCATTCTATATAATGATTTTGAGTGACTGTATTTTGAAACTTTTCTCATTTATTTATCTAGTGTTAATGTGATTTTTTTAATTGGATAGTTTGTTTTTCATAAGTAACAAAACAAGATAATAACTAAAAATAAAGTTACAGAATAATATGCTAAAATATGAAATTCTAAAACGTAAGACACTGTTGTAACATAATGACACATTCATAATACTAATTGTTATATGTTATACAAATAAACGCTAAATAATAATCTTTAATAGTGTTTATTGGTTAGAATATATAGATTAACTATAAAGTAATTATAGAATACAAACTATTTAATGTTGTAATCATGAACATCATTGAAAGCTATATACTGTCTTTAAAATATGTTGTAAAAGTATATATATATTTAATAAACCGATTTTGGTTTATAAAATACATAAGATTTGTATTGCAAAAAAGATGAATTGTCATTTAAAAAACACATACAGAAATGTTTAGAAAATGGTTCAGTACTTTCTTAAAAACACATACAAATGATAAAATGTTTTAATATGTCCTCGTATACTTTTATCCCAAACAGCTCTCTTCTCGTGTGTTTGACTGACTACGTCACTATGACGTCACTGCCTGTCTTGGTGACATATGTGTAATTAATTGCTCTCACATACATTGTTCGTTTATTTATAGTTGAAATAAATATCTTATTATACATATATTGTTTGTTATCGTGATATTTGGTTACGATAAATCATTTGAACTCACACATCACGAATGAATTATAAGTACAGATGTAAAAATATTATGGTCAGGAACGATTTGTGTAAACAAGCTTTAGCTTAGTGAGAAAAGAATAAAACTGGTGTTTAACTAAACTTCATTAATACCTGTCGCAGTTAGTTACTCGTCACGGTTAGTTAGAATAGTCAAATATTAGCGTTAAAATATAACTGCTCCATTACTATTGGTTGTTTCCCATTATCTTCTTATTTACTAAAAATACATTACATTGGGGAAAATTATTCCTGAATCGAAATTAATAATCCCATTAATAAATTGGTGTATTATGAAATCGCCATTTGTATACGTTTTAAAGCTCCTACTGACAAACCTTCAAGGGACATATCACGTCTAAAACAGGGTAGAGTTAGACGGTATCCCCAGCTGAGATTTGTTACCTCTCCAGTCATAAAACCCCATGAATATGAATGAAGTGTCATTGCAAAGAGAAGAGTAACTGTATGCGGCCCTGTCTCTAGGGACAGCCTGGTTGAAGGACAGTGCCGTTCATTTAAGGCAACTAATACTTCATGCTAAACCCATCAAACTAACTTTTCAGCTCATCTAATTACCAGTTAATAAGCATTTTTAAATTATGTATGTATATTTTTTGAACGATTTAATTTTGTTTTAAATAACGTAAACTAATGCTGACTTTTTCTAAAAATGCAACAATATAACATTTAAAAGATCAATTTTCAATAGACCAAATTTGTTTATACCCTATAAATATTTATAAAAATACATATATAAGCTTTTTTTAAATGCTTACAAATTTTTATTTGTTTTGTTAATTCGGTTACTGTTAGTTTTTAGACCAATCTGATATTTTAATTACATTGTGATTCCATTGGATAGACAAAAGGTTATGAAAAATAGATAGAACAGTAAGTTTGAAATGTTTTAAAAGTAAAAAAATCCCTTTTTTGTGTTATCGTGACAGTTTTTTCCTGTAGTCTGCAAGATCTTTAGGTAGCTGGTATTGTATGTAATATGGTAGTGAAATATAAAGTTTTTTTTTTTTATTTCAGCCCAAACTGGTTCATGATGGACAGTCAAATAAACTTCTCACAATTCATTCTTCTACGGCATAGGTTTTTTCCAGTATTACTTACTGTATAGCTTAATTGTACCACAGAGAAAAAAAATACAAAGTTATCGCATCTAACAGTGGTGCGCTTAATATGTGTCGAGTAGTTATTTCTCCTGTTTTCCTCGCGATGACAGGGCTAGCTACTGTCAGTCCCTCCCTCATCGCCCCCATAGTCAATGATAAACGTTTAAAATAGTAGAAAAGGTAAGACAAATGTACAATAGTTTTAGACTATCTATAACTGCTCCTATGGTGTTCAATGTGTCCATTATACAGTGATTTGTTCTTATTTTTTCTTTATTATTGTCTTATGTAATATAGTCTATTCACTTATTCTAAAATAAATTTAACTGGGTGAAAACGATGAAAGAACCCGTAACATCTGTTGTAATAAAGTATATTAATAAAAAAATATATTTCTTACCTTCAGGTAATTAAACTAAATTTAAGTCATACCATTCAGGCACACCGATAACACACGTATTGCACCTTAGTTAACTACGGGTGGTAATTTAAATGTCACTTAACTCATTTTAGTTGACATTTTACTAATTTTGTAAAAACCCTAAGCTCACCGACCCACATAAATGTATTAACCTTTTTAGCTGACTTAAAGGAAACGCAGCGAAGCTTCAACTCTATTTATATTATTTTAAACATATTTATCTCGTATTATTAAACAACAATTTTGCACCATTACAACAATCAATTATAGATAAGAAATATGTTTGCATATATTAAAAGAGACAAAGATTACTAAAATGACCTATGTTGTGCCACATGATAAATTACACTATATAAGTAGGAATAGGAATTACGTATCTTGAATTTTTTTAGTTTTCATTAGTATCAATACTAAATTATGTTTAAAATAACTGTTTAGTCAGGCAAAATATATGTGCTATTATTTAATCAGGAAAAAAACAATCAGGAAACCTTTCTAAAATTAAATTTTTTAAGAAGAAGATTAAAACA
This sequence comes from Stictocephala bisonia, assembly GCA_035578905.1. Taxonomy (NCBI): domain Eukaryota; kingdom Metazoa; phylum Arthropoda; class Insecta; order Hemiptera; family Membracidae; genus Stictocephala; species Stictocephala bisonia. The sequence continues at coordinate 151,838 of JAQJVL010001488.1, read as the reverse complement.
ACACTACTCGTCACATGACGTTCAAACACAGAGATTGGATGAAATGGATTTACTTAAATAAAGACCCCTAAGTAGTTGCCATTACTGTTAGATTCTACTCTGTCTACTATTTTTGTAGATTAGTTTCCAGTTTTAGTTCTGGAAAGATAAGTGATATTTTCAACAAAACCCGCGTAGTTTCTCATTAATCTGTGAGGCAGTGAGTCTATTGTTAGTTTTAAATAGTTACGCACAAGCTAAACATAGTCTCTACATGGATAATCTTATGATTCAAGAGAGTAGCAAATTGTACTATTCATTTAAATTAAGTGTTAGTTAATAATTTTCAGTTCTATTAAATTGTACTATATTTTTTACCATGGCTTTTTTTATTCCCTATATAATTTTTCTAATTATTCTCAAACACAACGAAAGTTTTTATTTTTAATTATTTACTAAGAGTATATTTATTTTTTAAATTAATTTTCATATAACTGGGGAAGGTCAACGAAAATTAAAAAATTGAAACGATTAACAATGTACAATGAGCTGTGGTTACAGAAACATACGTCATACCCCAGTGACGTCATAACACGTAAATGATTGATGACGTGACTTGACATGTGATTGTTGTGCACTTATAATGTAGAACAATACTGTGGTGAAATTATCGTGTCATCTTTTATGACTTAGTATTGATAACGGGTAAAATAATCTTCTAGTATACATGTAATTTTATGAATTCTGGATAGTAATACATAATATGAATACAATGTAATTTTTGCATATTTTGTTTTTTCTAACCAGTTATCATGGCTTTTTACTTTTATTTTGAGTTTAAAATCTACTTTGATAAATGATTATTATATGTGTGTATGTTATTTTAAACAATGTTATGTTATTATACGTTTAAAATCAAAATTAAATACTGTTCTGTAAATAGTTACCTATTATGAGCATTTTGAACAGTAATTATTTGTGATTTTTAACCTCCATCAGGTAAAAACCACAATATAACATATCTAAGTTACTATGTGAACTAACCAAATAGTAAACATATCTAAGAACTGATGATGTGCTAGTCTGGATACTAACTGATTTCAACTGTTCCTCAGAAAGGGTAATTTATTAATAGCCCAACAGCCAGGGCTCATATTTATTATTGACCCACCCGCCCACCCATACACGTACAGTGATATTGACCCCCCCCACCCATACACGTACAGTGGTACTGACCCACCCGCCCACCCATACAGGTACAGTGATATTGACCCCCCCCCCCACCCATACACGTACAGTGGTATTAACCCCCCCCACCCATACATATACAGTGGTATTTACCCACCCACCCACCCATACACGTACAGTGGTATTGATCCATCCACCCACCTATACACGTACAGTGGTAGTGACCCACCCACCCACCCATACACGTACAGCGGTATTGACCCACCTGCCAATCCATACACGTACAGTGGTATTGACCTACCCGCCCAACAATACATGGTATTGACCCCCCTCCCACCCATACACGTACAGTGGTATTGACCCCGCCCACCCATACACGTACAGTGGTACTGACCCACCCGCCCACCCATACACGTATAGAGTTTGTATCGGTACAACAGTTGCCGATACTTTGCATTTGTAAATTATTTAGTATCAGTAACAATGTTAATCGAACGCAATCTGTGTTTTTTCTATACCCATTCTTTGTCAAGTTATTTGAGCTTTTCATACAACCCTCAACTCAATATTATTCAACCAGAAACTTATCCTTTTAAAGTATTATCTATTAATGAATATATCCCTACATCCGTACGTTTATATAATAAATATATAACTAGGAAAATCTTTTATTATTATTATATTATTTTATCATGTAGGAAGTAGGAATTATTCATGACACTGGTATATTTCTCCTTGCACTTTTTATTATTCTTATTTTTCTTTTAACAGTTCCTCCAACCGGCAAAAAACACCTGAACAAAAACGATCCTGAAGACCAAATATGAAACATTTGTGAAACATGGTCTTGTAGACGTGATGTGAGTGAAATATGCTATAACCATTATAGACACAATGAAGGGTTTGAAGCCTTTTTGGTAGCAATCCACATAATTTCAAATAAAAATTTTAATCCGTAATTAAAATAGTGGAATCAAGTTCATTCCTTGAGATACTAATAGTCTTCACTGAATCAGCGTACCTTCTATAGAAAAAACCAAGTCTTTAGCAGTTCGATGAGGTATGAGAGTTTGCATGCCAAGTTTTTTTCCGTGATACCATTGTGTTAAACTTCAAAAAATTCACACCATCCTCAATAAATAATTCTTCTGGATGGCTTCTACTGCTGTGTATCAGTAGGCTACAGTCGGTCCTTAGACCATGTTATTCTCAAGTTTATTTAATCCAATCACATGCAAATCGTTAAAAAGCGTGTTTCTTATTAAATTAAATAAATATTTACATAATAAGATCTAATTTCTTTCTAACTTTAGATACAAGACAGTTTTCGTCTGAGATGAGTTCAACCTGCATTTACGGAGAAAGGCGAGATCTCGTACAGCATGCTTTCCTTTTATTCATAAGCCACTGATGCCATACATCCAAAATATGGATTAGGTTTATTTTGTACGTATTAAATACTATCACTGTTCTTGTTGATTTCTCAGCCTAATCTGGTTGAAGAGCCGACTATACCTTGTGACAGCATCCGTCAAAATTCGTATAACTTCATGACACATTTTATATCTAGACACACTCCAAACTGTCTAATACAAATTATATAATCGGTGACAACAGTTTTTTTTTTTTTTTAATTAAGAACATTTATAGTTTATGAATTAAAAAAATGAGATAGTAATTTTAATAAAAGTATATGTCAACACAAAATAAAATTATATTGTTATTATCTTTCAAAATAATCAATACAAGATAATCTTTAGGATATATTTATGTCCTTGGTCTGATTCCAGGTTGCCAAACTTACTAACTAGTACTAACTACGACCACAGGCTTAGTAATAACGTTTTATTTATGTATAAATTACCATATATGTACAACCATCAACTTATTATAACTACTACTACTTAAACTACTATTATAACTTATTATATTATTTCTCTCTATTTATTAGATCCAGTGACCGAGTAGTTTAAGACGTCAGGACTCCGAAACAGAGTTATGGATAGGACTAGTTCAAATATTGGCATGGACTATCAGTTTTGATATATAATATGCATTATACTTGTTATTCCTGTTAAATTCTCTTAATAATTTCCCCACGCAGATACTTAGTCTTATGAAAAATGATCAGAGTAAGGTAAAAAGCATAAAACTAGAACGAACTCTCATTAAACAAGGAACAAAGGGAATAAGATCTTGACAGGTTACTCCTTTACTTTCATCAGGTAGAAGTTGATAATATGACAAATGTTTATTATATTAATAATATATAAAAACGATCTCAATATATTAATCTTCCTACAACCATAAAACTGTTTTAAGCCAAAAAAATTGCAGAGCTAAAAGTAATGTTACCTACTTTATCATGTTTAATTAGTTTAAATAACAAATGTCTTATCAAATTAGTAACTAACAACAAAGCCCACATATATGTAAATCAAACCAAGTGCCCTTCTGTATCCTCTAGTCAGCTATTTCCTACTAAATCCCTTGGATAGAGCTGTGATTGGATGAGGCGTTGAATCTGAAATGCAGATGTGCTTCTTGGATTTGTGTCCTTAATGTTTGTAACAATATCAGTGGTTAGTATATTCCGGTCATCAGAAGATTATATAATCCTGTATATCCTGGATTGGGGACAAGAGTTGTTTCCAATTAATGTACATTCACGCATTTTATTGAAGTATATGAAACAACAGATCGAATTCCTAAAACTAAACAACTTTACCTTTAGATATAACTTAGAAACGGTTAAACGTTGAGGATATATGAGATTCAATCATATTTTACTGTTCATATAGCTAACATTTCATATAAATTATTTACATTATCTGATTTCTAATTACATAGGCACTTTTCATATTCAGTTCGAGATGTCAAAAAACGTAAATTTTTTTTCTTTTTATCATTAATAAAAATGTAAACGATATTTAAAAATGTATTGCATCTCAACTTGGGAACACATTTTTTAGGAGATTGTAGACGATAGGTTCTATGCTTAGTCCTCTCAATATCAACAAGGCGTTCACTTATTGGTTGCTATCGACGTGGACGCTACCGAAGAATTCCATGTTGAGTGGTAATCAAGATTCATACGTTTTGTAGGGAAGGTAACTGAATTTCAGGCTTGTCAGTTAGCCTTGTCAGTTAGCCTTGTCAGAGGAGCAGTTGACCCTAGTTAGTAACAGTAACTTCACTCGTTCACATACACTCATCACACTATTAAAGCATACTGATGTACAACGTCTATTATTTTAATTATATTTTTTTTTAATTTTAGGTGTAAGTCTGAACTTTAAAGGTAGAAATAGTTTCAAAATAATAAAATGTACTTTTTATACTACACTGTATATGTCTTGCATAGTTTATGAACTTCAAAGAGATGGAGGTTACAATAGGATTCTTGGCTCTTGGGGCATTTGGGGAGGAATGAATTCTACCCTCCATGGTTACCTACACTATGAGTTAAGTAGGTAAGTACTGTAAGAAGTAGGGGACAACTGACAAATATTTAGATGAAATTAAAGTTAATAAACTATGGGGGAGTAACTTAAAACGTATTTAATATTTTTTTTATAATGATATTAAGTAAGTGTAAAAATACGGTAATCGAAGAACTTGAATTATGTTTTCTGAATCCAAGACGTACAGGTTCATAAATAAAACATTTATGGGAAAAAATCAGTGTGCCAAAATGAACACAAAGCATATAAATAAAAAATGTGAACATTTGTATAACATATTTAATATAATGTATGTCCTAAAAAAATTTATTGTTAAAAAAATGATTATTGGGGCTTTTAATTTATTTATTAAAATTTGTTAAATGTAATGGATTGTTCCTGTATGTTTGAATTAGATAAAGTAGGCCTGAAAGTTAACATTGAAAATACAAAGGAAATGAGGCTAAACCACGTAAACCAAGATCAACTAAAAATCAACGATAGGACGATTAAACTTAATTGAACAATTCTCCTACCTTGGTAGTACAGTTTCTGGAATAGGCGGGACAGATGAGAATGTAACAGAAAGGATAAGAAAGGCAAAAGTGACTAGCTTGCAGAACTTGGACTAATATAGAGATCTCAGGAACTAAGAAGAAAAACCAAGTTAAGAATTTTTGATAGCACCGTCAAATCTGTGCTGCCACTCATGTACGGCTGCCAGTCCTAGAAAATCACCCAATCTGTAACTCATAAACTGCAGACATTTATTAAAAACTGCCTCAGAAGAATCATGAAGATCTACTGGTCAGAAACTATCAGAAATGAAGAGTTATGGAGAAAATATGAGCATGATCCAGTAGCAGCGACAATCAACACATGGACATTTAACTGAACTGGACACACTCTCCAAAGAACACAAGATAGCATCAGTAGACAAGATTGGAACCTCAAGAAAGAAGAAGACGTGGAAGACCAAGAGTTATGTGGAGTAGAACTGTGGAAAAGGAAATAGAAAGAGAAGGCAAAAACTAGGGAGAGATCAAGCAAATAGTCCAGAATCGTGTCAGGTCCCAATGGGTTAAAGGAAATAAGTCAAGTAAGTCAATTTTATTGACGTCCTTTCTCTATGTTTGATTTGTGAAAAAATGTTGCACAGGAGAATGAATATATTCACTCTTTATATAATTTGAAAAATAATTAAAAATGTTATATTTCGGAAACTACTTTCTGTGCCACTTCGGTTTTTCCTGAAAAAATAGGAAACCACCATTCATTTTCAGAATTTAACGTCCCTAAGTCCACGTTCTCTAAAGCTACCTAAGTCAATTATGGTGTGCTACACAAAATTAAGGTTGGCTTCCTAAGTTCATCACAATTCCTACCAGTTGATCTCGGGTGGGTACCCAAATTGATCACGGATCAATTTAATTTAATCAAGGAAGTATATATAAGTTGGTCAGGGCTGATGTAAATAAGCTTTGCCAATTATGTTTAAAATTATATAATTTTTCCGCCTTTATTATTAAGCTGTAAAGTCCTAAGATGGTAAGAAAATCACTGATCGACTGATAACAGGATATTTATGATCTACTTAATTTTAGCTCTTTGAATGAAAGTATTCTTAAATAATTTTCTTAGTATGCATTCAGATCCTGTAAAGAATATTGCTACTAAGTTTTCTAGTCAAAATGTTTATGGATTTTGAAAAATGTAATTAATCAGGTAGCATTTGGCTTTCACAGCTATTTATTTAGTAATTTTATGTACATCGGAAGAATGAAATTATTCTACAAAACAGAAATAGTCACCATAACATTATGTGACACAGTTTGTTGACGTATATCCTAGCTATGGGGCGTTATAAATTTAAGGTTATACAACACAAATCAATTAAGTGTTGTTATAAGTTCTAATTATTACGCTCAGAATCGATCGAAATAAATAAAATAGAGTACATCAAATATAATTTTATTTTAAAGTTAGTAAAAATTAAATTACCTATTAAGTTCATGAAAAAACTAAATTTTGTTGTCATTCTTTACTAAAGTGTTGCTTATTTGTTTCTAAAAGATCCTATCAGTTTAAATTAACAAAATAGGTTATGTAACTGCAAACACTTTTCCTAACCTAAAGTTTTATAGAAATAAGTAATTTTTTAACAAAATCGTGAGTGAAAGGTATGATTTGAAGCAGCACTTTTGATCCATGTACATCACAGTGATTCCCCAGGGGAATTCCCTTTTACAAAGCAAATGCGCTATACTCCATTTCACCTCAGTACAGTCCTGCATATTGTTATCCACAAATCATCACGCACCATCAGTAATTTGCTAGTTATGGATCGGTGTGACAATGAGTGTGTAAGTGACTGTACTCTCAGATTAAATACGTACATGTTTATTCTGTCAATATAATTTTATTTTCTGTGATTTAAATGCCTGTTTTCAAGTAAATTTACCCATTTTCGATTTTAAATCGTAGTGATTTTCATGGAACAGTTTATTTTATACTTTTAGGTAACAAAAAAAAAAAATTACTCTCCATTATCATTAGTGGTATATGTTTTTGAAAAAGGTATAACACTGCTGATATTTAATGTACGGAGACTGATAGACTGGTAACAATTTTGTTTTACAATGTAAAATTTGACATTACTAACTTTAGACATACATTTTTGTTTGTTCAAACTAAGTATACTCTATAAAGAATATATGTTGAATATAAAGTTTTTTTGAACAAATTACTATTTTAATTTGTTAAAAAACCAACAAATTTTATTATTAATAACGTAATAAAGAGTGAACAGGCTATTAAAGTGATATTAAATAGCCAGAACCTGGATCAATATTCGCTACAATTTGGCTATTTTTAAATTGGAATGTTAGACTAGTTGTTGAAGGAGGGGGGGGGTGCAAACATTTCGAAAACTATTTATAAAACCTTTTTTCAGATTCCAAGTGGACCTGAATTTTTATATTCTAGGATTTGTCAATAAATGTGATTTCATATTGTTTAAAAAAAAATATATAGTAAGTGTAATTATCATAAAAAATAAATGTTGTGCAAATTTTTAAATTAAGTCTCTACGAAATCATTAAAATATGCGTAGCTCCCAAGGAAGTAATATAGGCACTAGGAAGGTTAGCACATTGTAAGAATCCAACTCTATATAAAAATATAAATTGTATCACCTATTTATTCATTTTATTTCATAAATATAACTGCCTGAATAGTAGTTTATATACATATTTAAAACACCTATTATCGTATTATTAAATTTTCCATAAACGGACTCTACATTTCTGAAAGTATTATAGATCATTTTATCCAAACATTGAAACCATCTAGAACATCTGTTTAGGTAGTTGAATACAATAAACGTTCTATTACCTCTATTATACTATTTCAACTAACTATCTTTACTCACTCATGCTTTATGATAACACACTTTTTCAGATATGCTTACGAAAATAAATTTAAAATTTCACCTACCACCTCATTCATCAATTTTGTTATGCACAGGAGCAATCAGGAGTAAACACCTGTATCGATTAAAATTAATATTTTCTAATTAATGATCTGTCAACATGTGGAATGTTAATTTATTCGTAATGGGTCAGTTCAATAATGCTTTCATTCAACGTCTACTGCATTCACCAGCCGGGACTTGATTAATTATTCAGCCTCATGGGGAAGCTCACTGCAAGTTTCAATTATCCACTCACTATTTAGAAAACAAAAGTAACTCGTTCAGAAAGATATCAAATAGAATTGTACATATAACTTAGTCTCAAGTTTACTATAAAATTCAAGTTTAATGAAATATAATGGTAGGTCTTGTATTACTTGTATACTAAGTTATTTATATAGATAGTATTCAACAATATTATTCTTTGAAAATAACTTTAACACTCAATATGATTGTTTATTTTTTACCATCATCATAATATGGGAGCGCAGCTTAATACTTAGACTATTAATATGACAGACAGAAACAAGTTATAAATTCAAACAACAGCGCTTTTTTATTGAATAAATTTATCATACATAATATAAGGAGGGGGGGACTTAAGAACATGACCGTTTTACTGTATTGGTAAAGTAAAAGTTAAGTTTCCAACTTAACAGTACCGTGACTGTTTTTTTAGGTTCTTGTTACGAAATTCCCACATAACATATTTAAATTGTAATTTATTATTTGAGCACTATTTTAATTTTTAATTAATAAAAACGTATACACAATTAAAAACAAATAACATAACATTGTTTCAACTAGAAAAGAGGCCATAAAATATTTATAAATTTAAATGTAAAAAGCAGTCACTATATTGTACATCCTAAATGCTAGTATTTATGTATAAAATAAATAAATAGTTATTGTAATATTTACTGAATTTGAAAACTTTAGAAACATTTACACCATTGGTCATTTGGAGTACAGTAATAAATATATTCTTATTTTTATCACGTCTTATCAGACATTTTTGTCTTATTAATTTATTAACTAAGAAGTAAATACGTATAATTTTAAAATTTAGTATTAAAATATTTACATACATACATTTGACAGTATAAACATCAATGATTTTTTAAAGCTAAACTATTTATTTGAAATGAAATGAAATACTTCTTTATTTAATCAGGAGAAGTTGGGACTAAAAGTCCCTTCTTCCAATTAACCTGATACAAAAATAATTACAATTATAACAATTTTGTTTTAAAATATAGTAATTACAACTGAATAAAAGTAACATTAACTTATATAATACAAAAAATAATTCACTATCCTAAAGTAAATAATATTATTAATCATAGTGAAATTATATATGTAATTACAGTATGAAATAAATTAACAGACTTAGAAATAAAAATAAAATTACGAAGTTCCAATTACACCCTCTCACACGCTCTCTTTAACTGGACCACACGCTCATTCACACATTTATTAACTTAGTAGCAAGTCTTAATAACTAAAAAAAAACCTTACAAACCACATTCATACTTATCCTCAAGATGTGTGCCAAACTCTACTGGCCATCTTCGGACCCTCAGGAGAAAGTCTTTTACCTCCTCCCTGAAGCGATGATAATTATCAATGTTCCTCATACCATCTGGAAGAGAATTCCATAGACGGTAAGAATTTACTGCAAACGATTTATTCAATATTGAAGTTCTATGAGTAGGATTACAAAGAAGCGAAGCACCCCTGCGTGTTTTCCGGGCACTAACATGAGACAAAAACCTGAAGTTATCATACAGTTATTTAGGATACTTCGTGCGCAATACCGTATGTAAGAAAGAAAAGGTGTGAAGTTCATAGAGTCCCTTAATTTTTAGTAAAGATAGTTGATCATAGAACTGGGTTACATGATCTCTTCTTGAAAGATCAAATATGAATCTGATGCAGTCATTTTGTGCACGGTTTTTGTACCATATAGTTGCTTGTAATTTTTATTTTTGTTTATGAAATAGTAATAACAGTGTTAGTTTATTATCAGTATTTTCAATGCTAATCATACGTATTTTCATACTAAACAATGTAAATAAAGGCTTCAGTTGAAGTACTGACATGACATTTTTCATTTAAAACTAAAGTATAGTTCTCAATATTAAACAAAACCCAAAAAAATTTCAGCCAGAACTACTATTGTATGGAATATATGGTAATTTAAAAAATAATAAAAACTATAGTTTGTCATTTTTATTTTGTATAACAAAATAAGTACTTTTGAGTTTTATAAAATTTTCAATATAATAAAGTCACATTACTATTTTAAATGCGCTATTCGTTGAAAATAAGTTGATAATGTCCAACTCTTATTATTTGTCATTTACAAAAACTTACTCGTATTATAACAGTTTTATAAGGTTACGATAGTTAAATATTTTTTTATTTGTTTTATTTTGATTGATCTGTATCCGTTTACAATGCAGTATATATTTATCGAGCATATATCACAGAATTAATCACCTGCTTGTAGTCAGCTGTCATTACAGTCAGCTGATGTTGACCATTTAGATATCTATTAATTACAGCTGGTAACTTAGCAACAACAACTATTTGTCAGTGGAATGTTGCTATTAAATACCTATCGCTATATGACGAGTCGTTATTTTTAAATTGATTTTCATCTATAATTTTGGTCATTTATTTTGTGTTTTACTAATAAATGTGAAAAGCTTTATTAGGTCTCTGTAGACTGGGTGAAAAAGGATAATCCAGTAATTTTCAGAGTATAAAAAACGCTAATTTTTAGGTGAATCTAGTTTTCCTCCTGATACTGGTACTGTCTGAATATGTTTTAGTTCAAACTGCTAACTTCATATAATGTGGTAAATAATTTTCTTTTAAGATTCGGCAGGCTTTGTGAGTTACTTGTATTACCTATAGGCTTAAATATAGTTACTGAATTATGAATAACTATATTATATGTACATCAATCTTAAATCTTATTTAAATGTCCAGATGAATTCAAATTTATTAGGTACTTTTTATATGTGGGTTTTACTTTGAAAAGTTTTAGACATTTAATATAGTGTTTTGTAATTATTTTATTATTTTTTACATATACAACGTTAACATAAAAGACTACATTGTTTTAGAGTTTATTTGAAACACAGCACATCTTTTCGTAACAAAATAATTTCAATATAAATATTGTTTAAACACAGGTATTACGTTAAATTTACACTTATTCAAAGGTAACGGATATTCAGTTCCTTACGAATTTGTAAAATTATACATCTTGAATAGTCATTTAAAAAACAGTTCTATGTACTATTTTATAAAGGTAAATAAAATATATTACTGGCAAATAATATTTAAAATTATGTAACTTATTATGCATTTGAAATGTATCTGTAAATTCAAATCATACATATAATTTTTTTTTATCATATTCAAATCAAAAACACATCCATTAAATACGTCAAATTTTAAGAAAAATTTGTGAATATTCACAAGAAAAAATTAACTTGGAAAAAAGCGTATGGCTTTTTTTCAGTTACTATTTTTTTTATTTTTAAATTCGATAAAAGCTATATTTAACTTGGAAAAACTCCAAAAGTCACTAGACATTAATAACAATCTAAATGTAAAGTGATCTCCTACCAAAGAGCTAAATCCAATCCCTCAAGCCATTTAAAATATTATAATTTGTATGTAAAATGATCTTGGTGAGACATATTTAAATGAATTACTATTTTTGAACCCCTACATTTTACAAACAAATGTGTCTTACAATGATATAGTTTTGTTTATTTTTAAAACGGTGAATGATTAAAACATGTTTATCACACTTGAAAAATTGAAATGAAATAATGATTTATTTTCCACGAAATTAAAAATATTTTTACACTGTTGGCATGGTAATACCAGTGATCACTGACTAGTCTTGATAACTTGTAATACAAAAGAAACACAACACTTTTTCCCGCTTGTAAATACTTAAATTAAACACTTTTCAAACATAACAGTTTTTCTATCCTCTTATAGGTTTTATTTAAATTAAATTAATAAAATATCAACTTTGAATAAATCAAAATTTAAAGAAACGACCTGACCAAATCACAGTAATTATTCCTCAGCCTCACTAGGTATATTATTAACATCAATGTATTGCCAATTATTCAAAACTATATACAAATATACTTAAACTGTTAAGACATGTATTGTGTTAAAGGATATTTTTGAGCTTGTCTTAGTATAAAAATGAATTGATAAAATATAATAAGAAACATAATAAGAATACATTTAGGACAGTTTATTTTAAGTGGTATTAGAGTAGAAATAACGAGCAGTGTTAAATAAAATTTCAGTTGTTGAATTACCATATGGAAGGGTGGGGTTTTACCTAGAAAAATAAGGTCAGGTAGATTCAGCCCAATATCCTGGCCATATGCCAAACTGCTGCATGTAGTCCCATCAGACTTTGACGTGAATGGCATTCTTGTATGTCATTAGAATTTCTATAAAATATTAACCAAACTTAATTACCCATCATAATGTAATTGTTTTATAACATTTCTCAGTTTTTAAGATTTTTACGTATTTTTATTTATATATACTTCGTTAGTTTTGAATTAGAGCAGCTAGGTTATAAATGAGATAGGTTATTCTTAAAGACATAAACGTGGTCTATATCAGATATCTTATACTAACTAATCTATTGCAAAACTTTAGTTAAAATACTTCCAGTAATTTAAACCAATGAGAAACACATTCTTCCTATAGCTGGAATTTTTAAACTTAGTTGTTCTTTATGAATTAATACGATTACATTTATCAAATCGTTCTAATTCGTTATTCGACTGTCATTACTACTCGACTGGCTACATCTTACAGGTGAAAAGGGTTTCAATATGTTATTTTACCGTGCTTTCAATTAAAAAAACGTAAAACTATGTCAACTAACAAAATATGTTCTTAAGTCCAATGATCAACATTAAACAGGATTTATTAGGAACGTTTTAAGATAGTTTGACACCTTTCACAATCTTTTTTTTGTAACAAATAGTACTATTAAAGTTAGAAGTGAACTTACAAACTTACACATTCTGTACATTCATGCGCCTTAAAAAAACAATAAAAGACAATAAATCTTAACGAAAAATATTTTATTTTGATAGGAAATTAACGTTTTTAAGAATATACCACACTTTTGAGTATTTTATTTCGATTTTTATTGGAAAAACTGACTTTACTAGTCACAAGTCACAAATTTTGTAAAATAACTTTAAAATCATTATTTAAAGAGAAATTTGAATTAAACATTTCTAAAACCACTGTTTTCTTCCAAATGCCATGTAAATAACCCAATAAAGTTTTAAACACTAAGTTCCAAATACCCTGTATACATATTATATTGTACGTACATTTGTTTGGTCCTTAGACAATACTAAATAACCCATATCTGACTTTAGCACTCAATTTCTCATCATGATTAGTTTATGGAGAATTATACGAGAATATCGTTTGATATCTCTTTAATAAAACATATATAGAGTTGAGCCTAATTTACGCAAGTCCATTGCAACTAATGCCACATTATGGGTTGAGATAAAAATTAAATACTGTTTAGCCAACAATGTAATATGTTTTTAAATAGTATGTAATTAAAGTCATGTTATCTCCATATTTTAAAGACCAAGCAAAAAAATATAAAACCTGACGATTGAGATTTACCTATGCTCTGAGGTTTAGTATATAAAACATATTACTTGCTATTTTTCTTGAATAATATATTGTTTTGAGGTCCTCCTAAAAAGAAAGTTTACTCTTTTTGGTAGTCAAATGTTTTTTATATATTCCACCAATAATTAAAATACTCTATTTCTTCCAATTAAAAATGAAAACTTTGTGAACAATTGCCTATTTCACAAAAACATCTAAATATTATGAAAACATTTGTATTTAATAATTACTAAATATTGAGAAAATGTAGTATTTTACTAAATTCAATACAGCAGTACAATTCAAATTTTCAATTTAAATATAAATATTGACTGAAAAGAAAAATTTTACATGGTTAGAAAAAGCTTCGATAGCAGTGGTCAAGAATTCAAATGAAAAAAGTGGTAAAGGAAATTAACGGAGCGAAATAACGCATTATAACCTAACGCTCCCCACAGACAATATGGAATTAAAGGTAAATATATAACGAATTAAACCACAGAACAAACTCCGTAAGGAGAAGTGGTGATCGAGACCAATGCACATATCTACATCTAACAAACAAAATCACATAAGATAACTCTGCTTCCAGAACATCCATATAACTCCTACCACTCCCTTAACCAAAAGAGAGGTGCCATTCAAAAATGTCACTGCTTATCGGCCTAGAATCATAATCAGTATGATTCTCCAGGGTGATAATTTCTACTTGGGTTATGTGATATTGGCTGGTGTCCTTCTGAAAAATGAAAAAAATGGGAATATTTCCGTTAAGGGGAGCATGCCGTGGCGGGGGTTAAAAAATTCAATTTTTTTATTATTATCTTTAAAAAATCTCCATTTCATCCTGTTTAAGAAAATATACAACACTTGGTACTTTCCTTGCTTTTATGGTTAAAAAAATAAAAACAAGAATGGCGTTGATGTATTTAGCAACGTTTTACCACAAAATTTCAAGTGATGAAAAATCACAACATGAGCTTTGTTCTTTTGGAAATGAGTCTTGGTGTAAGTATAAAAAGGCACAAGAACAAAATATAGAATATAAACATAAAAACTCTCTACCTGAAGAAGTAATGAATGTAATAAAGCCCCTTTACAAAGATTTGTCGGATCCAAAATTGTTAAAATGTTGTTTGCACGGAAAGACTCAAAATCCGAATGAGAGCTTTAATAGTGTGATTTTGAGTAGTATTCCAAAAACTACATTTGTAGGGCTTAAAACTCTTCAGATTGGAGTAAATGACTCCGTTATAAGCTTCAATGAGGGTGTCATTGGTAAAGCTAATGTGTTTGAAAGATTGGGAATAACACCTGGGAAGTTTATGATTGAAGGACTGAAGAAAATTGATGAAAATAGAATAAAAAAGCAAATAAAGAGGTTCAAGAGGAAAATAAGAAAAAAAGGGTTAGGAGAAGGTTGCTCAAGAGAAGAAAAGAAGATACTGATTGTCAGGATTATGTTCCAGGAGGTTTTAGTGTGTGTTTGCTAGTTTAGACTTTAAATGGATTTTCCCGAAAGTTACTTTTTTAAGTGTTTAGGTACCATTTTCTCCCGAACTATTAGGCCTACAGACTTCAAAATTTATACACATAATTTACACTACTTGGTGAGTAATTTACTCCATTTTTATGAAATTATAATGAGTTTTAAGTAGTCTAAAAAAAATTTGAACTTTAAAATTAAAGATATTTTTATAGTATAAAAAAGAAAATTTTTTCCCTAAATACTTGTTGTAGCTAAATACTTCATAATGGAGTACTTCACTAACCAACATGAACACAATAAGCAAAAAAATATTCATCACCCTAGTTTTTATAGGTTATGAGAAACTTGTACCTAAATAGTAACATGTTTTCCCATTTAAATAGCATTAGAGGCCTCGCCGCGGCGTGCTCCCCTTAATTCACTACCATAACTTAGGTTAAACTTAACATAACCAAACCAAACCTAACATAACACAACTAAACCTAACAAAACTTAGCCAAAACTAACATAATATAACCTAACAAAACATACATAACCAAACCTAACATAACTTAGCCCAAACTAACATAACTTAGTCAAAACAAACATAACATAACCAAACCTAACATAACATTACTAAACCTAACAAAACTTAGCCAAAACTAACATAATATAACCTAACCAAACATAGCATAACCTAACCAAAGAAGTGGTAGTGAATTAATGGAAAAGGTCCAAAGATTTATGTAATCAAATACTACTTATCACTCACATATATCGGTCTGCAAACACTTATTTGAATAATTTAACAAAGCTTCGTTGTTATTTGACTCTTACCACAAAATCTCTTTTACATTTTAAGTAACATAATTTCCCCCTAATCACTTTATAGTAAATAAATGAAAACTAAACAAAATACAACTGATAAGCCACTGTATGGTTACCATACCGTTTCATTTTTTTAACCTGCGTGACATACATAACACATACTGCCTTTTTTAGCTTATTGTTTGGTAACAACCATAAAGTATCATCTTGTCTGTAGCAGGTTCAACATAGAAGTACGTGACATCTTGACGTCAATTTCAGAAGGAGTGGTGGAAGATAAGACGGCTTTGTACTGATAAACGTGATCAGATTTTAGCTGTGATGGGATTCGAAGGAATTCTGCCGTTTAAGTTTCTCTTAGAATTCTTTATTACTTTCCCTCTGTGCAAAATGAACAAAACACAGTCAATTAAGATCGAATAAAACAATGCTTTTTATGAGTTATTTTTATATTCGCACAGAAAAAGATCTCCAACGAGAACCGACTGTGGTCCGTACTTAATGTATCGTATTTTACTATAACTCTTATTTCCATTTAATTAGGTGGATCAATACGGGTATTCAGTAGAAGGATTTGGAGATATTGATAAAAAGAAACATACAATGTAAGGATAGGAACGTGAATTTTGTTTAAACAATGTTGACTAATGATGTATTGGTTTATAAATTGTATAGTATTTCACGATAATCCAAGATGGTTATTGGATTAAAGTAGATATCAGATCAGTAATTTTTTACAGTTTTGAAATGTAGGCAAATGGTTAAGAATGTTCTTCAAAACGTATCAAGGGAAAAATAATTTTCTTCTGGAGCAGTCTTAACTGACCAATACATTTTTTGTTTTCGAGAGGACCAGGCCTCTTTGAAGGGTTTATATGTAGGTGGAATCAATAGAATGGAATGAATCAAAATGTAATTTAATTTATAGTAATTAAGACAAATTATACAATGTAAAACTTTACACTAAAGAGAAAACATAATCAGTTACTAGTTTTAACATCAACATAGCCCTCAATACAATACCATATTACCTTACGTATCCACGTACGCACGTAAATATCAGTAGACCCCATTTTAGTAAAAGCATAAGCATTTGAGTATAAAAAAAATCATAAGTTACTGTAGTACATTTTCACAATGCAACTGTTTTTCATTAATCAAACTCTACATTATAGCGGTAAATGGAATTTTAAGTCCTTTTGGTAAAAATATTGGGCCTTTTATAAAGTAAAATAACTGTTTTAATCAAACAATAGGCCATATTATGATACTTTTTTCTTTCTGTAGGCCTAATAAAATAAATTACCATATGACATAATGTCATAAAAAGTTTTCCACTGGCTAGTTAAGTTCCATCACTACAGATAAAAAAATAACGATTTATAAATAAACAATAGAAATAAAAATTGGTATACAAAGCCAACATGATGTGTGTTTTTAAGCCATAAATATTGAACTTTATTCATACGAAGTGTCCCGTAAGTACGGTATCCATTCCTTGAGTATAAAAAATAAAACATTCGTGTGTACGTATCTCCTATGTCTCTCCGTTATCCGTCTGTCTGTCTGTTTGTGATTTTTACGAAAAGTTTAATTTATCTGTATTTATTTGAAATACAATCATGACATTTTGTTTGAATGTTGACCTTTTTGATATTCATATGTCAGTTAAATATCATATATGTCTCATAATCCTTTTAAAATGGGTGGTTATTGTAAGTTTTTTAAGCTAAATATCTTAGTAAACTTAAATTTCACTAAGAACCCACAACTAACAAAAAGGTTGAAGATTTATTTCTACAAATAATGATGTAGACTTTTTAGAACGAAGAACAGTTAACTGATAAATTGAAATTCTTCTCTAATAATAACGAAATTCTTCGGCCAGGCAATCTTTTTATTTAATACAAATTTCAATTTATCAGTTACTTTTTCCTCTATTTTGAAGACTGTTGTAACATTATTTTAAGGAATTTACTCTTTAACATTTTTGTTAATCACATTCAAGTTTTAATAGTATTTAAGTTCATTAAAATATTTAGCATTAAATATTTATAAGTATATAAAATGATTGGTGTACAAATATGAAATATAACTTATATATGAATACTATAAATATCAACATCGATCTCAAATTTCATTATTTTATTTTAAAACACTTGAGAAATAATAACCTTTTTGTAAAAATCACATACATATAGATAGATAGATAAAGGTGTGAGAAAGACGATTTGTCCACTTGATATTTTTTGTTTGTTTTAACACAAGTTATGACCTTCAGATGTTTGGTTGATACTTATGAGACTGCCTTTATGAACAAATTATTTCTCTTCGGTCACAGCTTCTTTATATAATTATGTTAAGTATTGAAATCAATATAGACATATGTGTTAAACATGTATTTAACATCTAGTGTAAGAGATTTCGTGTTTCGTCAACAAAGTAAACATTTGTCAGCTAAAAACACTTTCCCGTGAGAAACGCTTGGAAGGTTTAGAGATAAATCAGGAATGATTTAGTTGCCTCAAAAACAAACACATTCCTCGTGATAAACGAATTAGATCAAGAGTTCTTTTAAAAGTTTCTGTTCATTCCAAAAGGGCTGATTCAGTTCAAAAACACCACTAAACATTGTCCGTAATCACTTGGAAAATATCTTCTATGACGTAAGTTAAGTAAGACATTTAACTCTTGTACTAAATTATCGTTCAATATTTACCGAAAAAATTTCAAATAATAATTTTACTAGTTGTTTTAGTAATTAATAAAAACACATTTTAATTTATATACATAAATTCTATAATAATTATTACTACAACTTCAATAAGAAATTGCCACATTAACTGGAGTTTACTGCTCTTATAGAAGACAATTTGTAAATTATTTGATTTATTTTAGTGAATCTAATATCTGTTATATAAATATGTTTAACTTATATTGTAATAAATTAGTTTGTAATACGTACATTATCATATTTTATAATTCTACTAATAGGTACTACATTAATTAAGGAAAATACAATTATTGGAATACTAGCCATCACCCAGAGGAATACATTTATTTATAACTATCCTAAAAGGATTATAGGGACCAAAATTCTTTTACATGTAAATTGGTGACTTTCTATAGCAAGAATGACCTTCTAAAGTATACACTCAATGTACCGCATTTAAATTGTTATTCCCTTATTGTATCACTGTTGTTGTAGCCTATCACTTAAGAAAATTTTAAATTTAACATTATAGCTATTTTGTTCCACTCACTCTGTTAAAATAAAAAAAAACTGCTGTATTGAAATAATTATTTCTTTAAATCATACATTTAATAACAACATATAATGAGTCAGTAATTGTATACGTAGATGGAATAAACAATTATTACAGTGAACTGCCCAGACACAATTATAAACTAGTTTACCTGTCATTAAAGCAATTAGTTGTTTATAATTACATTCGTATTTATAAAGCATTAAATTTACGAAATTACCTCAAATATTAAACACTACGAATTTTCAATATTACATTGGTTTTGTAACTGCCTTGAGCTAGCAGTTTTCTTTAAAATCTCAAAATACTTATTTTAAATAATTTATGTATTGAATTAGTTTGACTTTTTAGAACCTAATGAAAACTGTCAATATATTAGTAGAGTAATAGGGTTAGTTCGGTGGCAGTAACATCATAAATTTTTTTTCAGAAGCTTCTAGAAATTTTTGTGACGTCATCCCCCCTGAGGCTTGCAAAATATTCACAAAAATCATGCAAAAAATTTGCAAACTGGAAAATAATTTTGCTAAACATTCGCAAACATTTGTAAAATATTCGCAAACATGCAAAAAAATTAAAGAGTTTTGCAAAAAATGTGTAAAAAATTCACAACCATTTGCATATTTTAGCAAATATTTGCATACTAATTTTGTTTCCTAGTAGTGTGAACATACATGTTACCCACACTCTGGACCTACGGATACTATCCTGCCATAGAGTCCCCGTCCACACACACAATCATAAACACATAAACATACACACGTACACACACACGTTTACTATACTGCCGTGTTTCTTCACATTCACACACACGTTGATCAGGTGAACACAACACGACAATGAGTCTTACAGTATGTCAGTCCGTAATCTTTGGAACCGTCTTAGGACTTCTTACCTGATTAGGGCTGGCTACAAGACAGCCGGGCATTTTTTTTATTTTTAAAGACGGTCCACCCATTCCTGACCTTGTATATGGTTGTTGTAGTAACTGGCTAGAAATGTAATACTGTACATGTACTCAAGCGTATATGTATGTACTGCAATAATGCTGGTACATTAAAGTGCCCTGGTCTTACAGATACTATCCTGCCACAGAACACACAGTCAGACTGAGTTCGAGATATGTTCATCAACAGTAGGAATACTTTTCTTTCTTTTAATCAATAAATAAATGTCTGCCACCACTATTGAATGCACAAAAATTACTATAGTAGAAATGTGCGCTTCTAAAGGCACAAATAAATGTACTCGAATGATAAGGCAAACAACAACTACAAAACCCAGGCACATAAATATCAGGGACTTTCCATGACTCTTCAAGTTCACGGACACTCAATAATTATGTTATTAAATCTACTCAAATATTGACACTTCTTCAACCCTTTAGTATGTACATGTGCATAGGGTCAGATTAACCTATGTATTATAATTGTTTAGCAAATTTCTTACAAGTTTGTGAATATTTTGCAAATTTGCTGCGTAATTGTTAAGAATTTCTAGCAACCCTTTGGGGGAGAGGGTATGATGACACAGAATGATCTACAGCCTTCTTGAAACTTCAAAAAATTTATGACGTCATTGGCGCCGAACCACCTCTTTCACTCTACTTATATTTGTTTAACTGTCAATGAACAATTGATTGATTATAATAGACGGTTGTTTATTTAATTTAGTCTTCCAGAGTCTTAAAATAATGTTTGATTTTATTGTAAATACAACATATAAAGATAAATAACTTGAAAACCATAATATTTGTATTTACTTGTTTTTAGTACTGTACAATATGACACGACTGTAAATAAGTCACATTGCAAATCATAAATGTTTCCAGGTAACCGAGTTGTAATACATAAACTGGAGAATTGGCTGGTTTATCTGTTTGTTTTTCAGCCTTAACGGTTTACAATGGCTGAACGGTCTAAGTCAGTTTGAATGTGGTGATGATTAATTTTATCCTCATTATATTCAGTCTAAACTGTTCACTTAAGAGCTAACAGTAATTTCAAAATGCTATAAAATACTCTTAAATTTAATATTTTAATGTTAAGTTTATAAACTTAAGATTTAAAACTTCCCTAATATAACGTTTTAAATCTTATTAGGGGGAAACTATATTGGGGGTAGACCCAATAATAAATAATTATGATACCTATTTTTGTCATTTTAATTAATGCATCACTAATTAATATCTGTTTAATTTATATTACAATTTGTGTTCTAAATATCGTAATAAGGTCAACATGAATATCTTATCAGCTGTGTTGACGTACATAAAAGTGTATTTATTCGTCTATGATTGTGAACTTTGACTTTGTATCAAATAGTGACGTTGGTGTGGGTTTGTTATCATATGTACAACAATAACCCGTATAAGATTTAATTGTAGTTTGAATCCTGAAGTATATTACATTACTGGTAAGAATTATGTACTTTATGATTTAATGTATACTGTTGGATAGTCTTAAATAAAATAATAATAAAGAATAAAAAGTAAAGAATATTACATCACGATACATGTAATATGTTTTACATGGCTACAGATAACTGATTAATATTGTTAATTTTACAATATACAACAGTTAGAATTGTCTCTCTGAAAATAAAGTATATTTTGGAACGTTACCATTATTTCACTATCACTACTTTGGTTACGTTATGTTTGGTTAGTTTAGGTTATGTTAGGTTTGGTTAATTTATGTTAGGTTTAGTTATGACACGTTATGTTAATTTTGGTTCGGTTATTTTAGGTTAACCTAAGTTATGGTAGTGAATTAAAGGAAAATATCGCACATATTCCTTTTTTAGGACCAAAATACTAATAATTTAATCTCTGGTGGTAATTAATTGAAGAAATATTCTAGGTATGTACCATGTTAAGAATGAACATAACGTTTCGACAGGTGTAAACCATAGTCATTTCAATCCAATACTTACTATCATCCCGTACATTAAATTAAAACTCAATATCTAAGAGTGAGTAAATTTTTTTTAAAAATATTTCTTTATATTTGTTTAATCTTTAATACGAATATTAAACAAATTAACAGAGTTAATGTTAGTTAACAGGCGTGTTTAATATTTAATATCTAAGTTATTTAATTATTGATATGAGTTAACAGATACTAAATAAGCTATTAACTATCTAATAATTTATTAATTGATAGATTATATTAAGCTATAAATATAAATTAGAAAATGTAACAATAAAAATGATAGTATACCTAAAAGGAGCATGTATAAACAGAGTAAGTACAGAAATTTAATGGATTTTATCATTGAATTTCTTGATAATATTTATGAATAAAATTAAATTTATATCCACAGAAGTTTTTGAAAATTAATTATCCTTTTCAGAGCTTTCTGGTTTTGACTGCAGTATATTCGTGAGAAGTCAACTAACTGGAAAAGCAGTTTTCTTCCTGAGGAAATTTGATTTCCTCCCAACAACTTTCTCCGCAGACCTTGGTAAAGATATTGTATTCAAAGGAGGCTCTGTAGGATAATAGCTTCCTGTTTCTCGCGCTCGTTTCCTCTTAGACTTGTGTATTGTGTTTTCTTTTTATTACTGATGAAAATTAACTGATTTTCCTCGTCTGTGTAATTTGAATACCCAAAAGTGATTACTCGCTCCGTTAGCATTGACTTAGTTGTACCCCTTATTAATATACTTTCACAACACCATTGAAATATATGAGTAGAAAGTAACTGACTTTGGAATTATAAATAACAACATAACTTTGTCTTTATAAAATGGTTTGGACATCTTCTAAATCCCAATAGGCAACTAGTTTTTACTGCTGAATTTCAGTCATCGTCATTGACCATCAATTAATTTGATTGTCATTAACAATAATAAACTTACTAAAACAGTACATAGTAATCTAAACACTAACTTCCCATTAAAATACAAAGAATACCTACACCTATACTATTAGTTTTAATCAACCCTGATACAATCGGTCGTATGTTAAATTTTGAAAATGTTTTTGATATACTACATAAATTTAACAAAATGACATTATACACCAAGAAAAACTATATTTATTAGCACGAATTAAACCAGTTTCAAAGTGATTACTCAATTAGGCTTTATACTACAGAGTTCAAGTTCAAATGTTCGACTCCTCACCTGATATAATAATTGGTAGGTCACTCGTTGAATAAATATCATGCGTAGGTGAGCAGTGTAGTGTAAACGGGCGAGTAAAATCAAAAAGTAATAAATATATGAAATCCTTCCTTTTTATTATGCAATTTCTATCAAAGTCTTATACAAAATAAGATAGTTTTTTTAAATACAGTTTACCCTTAATTTGCACTTATGAAGTACATTGCAGACAGTGAGAAAAGGGAATAGCACGGCACCGCAGTGCATATAAACTTAATAACTGGTTAGCACTTGTTCCCACAGACTACTACAGCACCCCCAGGTGAGTTGAACATGTGCATTATACAGGGGTAGAGACAGAGAATCAGTTTCCTGTTTTCACAAACTATATTGCAGTAATTTATATAAGTTATCTACTCTTAATGTAAAGAAAGTTGTTTTTGATTTTTCCCAACAACAGGATCTGATGTACTGAATTATAACGTTACATAATTAATTTAATCTACTGGAAAGATGAATAGTGTGTGTAAGTGTATTACAATTCCAGTACAATCACAATGAGCAAACTTCATGAAAGAATGAATCGTTTGTTTGTTCGTAGAGTATGTGGCAAATAATCTTATTTCATTGCAAAACTTTATTTTAAAGACCCCAATTTTTGGTTGAATATTTTACTTAGCACACTTGTATTGTGTGACTTAATAATATTTATATTTAGAAAAATGTATTGTTAAAAGTCACAAGCTTTTTAAGGTATTATTAAAGTATTAAGGTTATATCGAAACTCAATCTTAATCAAACATTTTGCAGCTTTGAACTTTTTCACTTATATTCCGCAAGATTTTAAATTATGTTTGCCCTGAATTAAGTATCTGGAATGCATGTATTCCATGTATTATTATATACATAAAAAATCATCATACTTCAGGGTGAATAACATTATTCCTTGATGTTTACAAGCATTCCTTGAAATTGGGATGAAGACGGGATTTTCACTTCTACTCACTTCAAAACAAATCTTCTTTCTAACTCTGCACTCATTTCCTAAACTGATGGGTTTTGCCAAACTTTAGAGAAAGCCTAATCTTAGAGAGTGATGTCTTTGTTTACTACGGTGTAAGACTTATTTATTATAAAACAGATTTCAACATGAAGTAGTTTTTGACGTAAAACAAAAATTATTATTCTTTGCTTTAATTGAATGTATACTGTTTTACATGTTTTTCTATAAACAGCATTTAATAATACGTTTTATTCCATATACAGATTTTACAGGAAACTGTATTAATTGTAGAATGATTTTTTTTTCATTTACGCTTGTGCTGAACAAATAAAAAAAAAATTTATAAATAAGATTGTATGTTGCTTAAACTATTTTTAAAATGAAACTAATTTTATTTCATTAATCACGTGATCTGTGCACAACTTTACATAAATCATTTCTATAAGATAGTCAAGAAGAGGGTATGGTATTTACAGTCACAATCTAAGATAGACCAGGAGAGGGGATGGTATTTATAGTCACACTCTAAGATAGACTAGGAGAGGGGATGGTATTTACAGTTATACTCTAAGATAGACAAGGAGAGGGGATGGTATTTATAGTTCTACTCTAAGATAGACAAGGAGAAGGGATGGTATTTACAGTCACACTCTAAGATAGACAAGGAGAGGGGATGGTATTTACAGTCACACTCTAAGATAGTCAAGAAGAGGGTATGATATTTACAGTCACAATCTAAGATAGACCAGAAGAGGGGATGGTATTTACAGTCACAATCTAAGATAGACAAGGAGAGGGGATGGTATTTACAGTCCTACTCTTAGATAGACAAGGAGAAGGTATGGTATTTACAGTCACACTCTAAGATAGACAAGGAGAGGAGATGGTATTTACAGTCACACTCTTAGATAGACAAGGAGAGGGGATGGTATTTACAGTCACACTCTAAGATAGACCAGGAGAGGGGATGGTATTTACAGTCACACTCTAAGATAGACAAGGAGAGGGGATCGTATTTACAGTCCTACTCTAAGATAGACAAGGAGAAGGGATGGTATTTACAGTCACACTCTAAGATAGACAAGGAGAGGGGATGGTATTTACAATTACACTCTAAGATAGACAAGGAGAGGGGATCGTATTTACAGTCATACTCTAAGATAGACAAGGAGAAGGGATGGAATTTATAGTCACACTCTAAGATAGACAAGGAGAGGGGATGGTATTTACAGTCACACTCTAAGGTAGACCAGTAGAGGGGATAGTATTTACAGTCACACTCTAAGATAGAGAAGGAGAGGGGATGATAATTACAGTCACACTCTAAGATAGACAAGGAGAGGGGATGTTATTTACAGTCACACTCTAATATAGACCAGGAGAGGGGATGGTATTTACAGTCACACTCTAAGATAGACAAGGAGAGGGGATGATATTTATAGTCACACTCTAAGATAGACAAGGAGAATGGATGGTATTTACAGTCACACTCTAAGATAGACAAGGAGAGGGGATGGTATTTACAGTTACACTCTAAGATAGACAAGGAGAGGGGATCGTATTTACATTCATACTCTAAGATAGACAAGGAGAAGGGATGGTATTTATAGTCACACTCTAAGGTAGACCAGGAGAGGGGATAGTATTTACAGTCACACTCTAAGATAGAGAAGGAGAGGGGATGATTATTACAGTCACCCTCTAAGATAGACAAGGAGAGGGGATGGTATTTACAGTCACACTCTAATATAGACCAGGAGAGGGCATGGTATTTACAGTCACACTCTAAGATAGACCAGGAGAGGGCATGGTATTTACAGTCACACTCTAAGATAGACAAGGAGAGGGCATGGTATTTACAGTCACACTCTAAGATAGACCAGGAGAGGGCATGGTATTTACAGTCACACTCTAAGATAGACAAGGAGAGGTGATGATATTTACAGTCACACTCTAAGATAGACAAGGAGAGGGGATGGTATTTACAGTCACACTCTAATATAGACCAGGAGAGGGGATGATATTTACAGTCACACTCTAAGATAGACAAGAAGAAAGGATGGTATTTACAGTCCTACTCTAAGATAGACAAGGAGAAGGGATAATATTTACAGTCACACTCTAAGATAGACCAGGAGAGGGGATGGTATTTACAGTCACACTCTAAGATAGACAAGGAGAGGTGATGATATTTACAGTCACACTCTAAGATAGACAAGGAGAGGGGATGGTATTTACAGTCACACTCTAATATAGACCAGGAGAGGGGATGATATTTACAGTCACACTCTAAGATAGACAAGAAGAAAGGATGGTATTTACAGTCCTACTCTAAGATAGACAAGGAGAAGGGATAATATTTACAGTCACACTCTAAGATAGACAAGGAGAGGGGATGATATTTACAGTCACACTCTAAGATAGACAAGGAGAAGGGATGGTATTTACAGTCCTACTCTAAGATAGACAAGGAGAAGGGATGATATTTACAGTCACACTCTAAGATAGACAAGGAGAGGGGATGGTATTTACAGTCACACTCTAATATAGACCAGGAGAGGGGATGGTATTTACAGTCACACTCTAAGATAGACAAGGAGAGGGGATGATATTTACAGTCACACTCTAAGATAGACAAGGAGAGGGGATGGTTTTTACAGTCACACTCTAAGATAGACCAGGAGAGGGGATGGTATTTACAGTCACACTCTAAGATAGACAAGGAGAGGGGATGATATTTACAGTCACACTCTAAGATAGACAAGGAGAGGGGATGGTTTTTACAGTCACACTCTAAGATAGACAAGGAGAGGGGATGGTATTTACAGTCACACTCTAAGATAGACAAGGAGAGGGGATGGTATTGAGAGTCACACTCAAATTTAGCATCGTTGTTTAGTTGTATAAAGCTATAACTATCATTAATATAACTATAATCAATAAATATTGTCGTTTAAGCTCAGAAAATGTAAAATAAATTTTTGGGATTATTCGAATGGCTCTACTTCAAATCAAATCAATTATTGCACTAACATGTACGCAAGAATTACAATTGTCAATTTAATATTAATACAATTTAATTAAGTCCATGCAAAACATGCAGTCTCTTAAGACTAAATCATAATAAAATAAATAAAAAAATAACAAAGTAAAGCATTTACCTGCAATTAAAAGCTATCAAGGCTTTAGGCACATTTATCAAATAGCCAATTCTTGAGTTCAATTTTGAATTTAGACCCCCAACATTTTAATGGAAGGTAGGAACTTGTTGTGTAATAGATAACTCCCTTTACGTATTTGCTGTCTACACTACGGCCAAAATGTCTTCTTATTCTGAAATAATCACTCCTCTTTCTAGTATTGTGGTCATGCACTTCACTGTTTTTTAATGTTAACTTTTGGTCTTCTTTCACTGACATTATTATTTGGTACACATAAAGAATAGAAAGTAAGCAATTTTAATTCAGTAAACAATTCTTTATGTGAGGATCTTGGATCCACTTTGGCAACCTATCTCACTGCTCTTTTTTGAAGAAAAAATATCCTTTTTGTATAACTTTGAAAGGTGGCCCCCATAACACAAGACCATTGGCTATATGAGGAACAATTACACCATAACAATCAGCCCCCTTACGAAGGCATACACAAGAAATTATTTAGGCTACAGTAATTTTAATTAATATCCCAATTCTTGAAAATAAAGGCTAATACTATGTTTCAAAGATATGTAATTGATTTGTCAGTACACTATGTATGAGTCACTACTCCTTCCCTTAATGTTGTACCAATTGAATCTCATTACGTCACATTTGTAGATCTTAAGGGTAGATGTAAGAGAATTACTCGTTCGTGTAGGTTATAAAATTACAAAATGCCTTACTTACACTGAAACCTAACGAAATAAAAATGTTGACAGCAATAAATTATTTACCAGTTTATATCTTAGTTGCGTGAATTTTAAGTAATTGGGTTAACAATACCCGCACTACACATGAGGGCAGTGCAGGATTAACAAAGGAATCAAAGGCAAGAACACAGATAACATTTTTCAGTTAATCTTATACAGAATTTGAATACGTGTCAATTGCAAAATAAATATTTTGAATTTATTCAATAGCTTTATTAGATAGGTTTTCAAACATTGCAAGTTAAGCCTTACAGCTAAAGTCATGGAAATATAATTGACATGAGTAATATTTGGATAGCTCATTAATAAGAGCTTAATTATGTTTTGTCCCTGAAATCCCATAACTACGCCCACATTAAATAATAATTTTTACTGTAGCTTTTTTGTTTTTATCTATAAAATCAAAAACTAAATATATAATTCTCCCCCAAAATACACTTTACCACCTGTTTGGTTGGCTATATAATGGAGATGATATTAAAATAAAAGTGTACAGATTCTCATTGATTAAAGTCTTCTAATAAAGCTGCTAGAAAATAAAAAAAAAAAAAATGCTTTATATTTGCATGTGGAAAAATAATATTTATATTCATTTCACAAATGCAATTATGTTTAAAATAAATTGTTTAGTGTTATCTGTAAATCATTGCTTATTTCATAATTTATGTAACGTGACATTAATAATTTTAGTAAGAGGTGAAAATTATAGCATGGTATGTAGTCAATAAAAGTGAATTAAAACTGATACATTTCAAAAATTCTCTGCTTAAACAATAATATATTCTACATGTAAGTTTCCTGAGGGAGAGCATTGTTGAACAGCTGGTTGTACACGCACTACGGTCTTGTACAGCCCTAACCCTACTCCCAACGGTATGTGACTTGTACAATGTACACACGTAAATGAACTTTGTGCTTAAATATCTGTACACTTTGATTTTAATATCATCTCCATTATATAGCCAACCAAACAGGTGGTAAAGTGTGTAAAATGTTTTTCTATAAATACAAAAATAATTAATTACTTTGTTGACAGATTAAACTATATCTTGATTAAATCGTAACATTGACAAGTATGAATCTATTACAGTTTAGTATCTATTAATGGCCAATTTTGAATAAAAAAAGTATTATAGATGACCTTTCAGATTATTAGTGAAAAAATTACGCTAGTAAATATAAAATCAGTTAAATATGCTAATACTTAAAAATAATAGTAATAAAATACCAATTTAGTCACAGATAAATACGCTATAATTATAATCATTTTCTCTAGGCGTATTACTTTTTTTTTATTTAGCTTTGCTAAGTTGGCCAGCTACATCGGGCTTGAGATCCACTGTTATTTGTGCATTCATACAATATTTATATGAGTGCAAGTGAATTATATAATGACGTACTATATAATACACGTCTATATGTTTGCACTGTTTGGTAGGAGACCAAACGGATGACTCAATTTTTATGAAACTTGGTATGTGTGTGTAAATACAGCCAATATATCAAGGCCATTTTTTTCACTGATTGAATTTTTTATTTTATGGCAAAAAACTTAAAAAATGGAATTTTCTCAAAAAATGCCCTAACAATTCGATTGAATTTCCAAGAAAGATGTGAATTACAATTTGAAAAATTTTAGTAAAATCCACATATCTGTAACTTGAGTAGTTTTTTAGTTATGGAAATTAAACATGTTTGGGAATCAAACTGGTAATTGTGAAAGTTTTGATTTTTATTTTTTAAATTGGGGAAAAGTTTGTGCCAATTGTTTGGAACCATTTATGTAATTCTATAAGTTATGCCCAATATAACTTGCTATAAGCGTTTTAATAATTACAGCTATTTAAAAATATTTAAAAACATCATCAGTACTTTTAAAAACACTTCAATCGTTAGAAATCCCCAACATTTTTGCCAAAATGAACAAATTTAAAGCCTAAAAAAATTTTCAAACAACAAAGCTAACTGGTTACATATAGTTATGATGAATAATATTGTATAAAATATACATTCAGTTTATATTTTTCGTATCTGAATAACTTAAAGGATAATTATAACAGCAGAAGAATGTATAATTTTGCAATATAGGATATGATGTATCTGTGTAATAAATGAGGGCTGAGGGCTATTTGGTTTTGCATCCTGTATGATATGAAAACTGATATAAGCCTATATATTTCTGCTGTAGGGCCTATGCTGCATAATATCTCAGAA
The DNA here is from genome assembly GCA_035578905.1 of Stictocephala bisonia. Classification (NCBI taxonomy): domain Eukaryota; kingdom Metazoa; phylum Arthropoda; class Insecta; order Hemiptera; family Membracidae; genus Stictocephala; species Stictocephala bisonia. The sequence continues at coordinate 121,259 of JAQJVL010001488.1, read as the reverse complement.
ATATAAATAGCTTTCTTTGCTGGTATTTTTATTTTATCAAGCGTTTTGTATATTTATATAAAAGCTGCACATCTTCAATTTCAATGTGCGTAAAAATAACAATACAATAGGTTTAAATAAAAGCAATAAGAATATTTAAATGTTTTAAATTAAGTAACGCAAAATCCCAGCCTTACACTTCCTAAAAGTGAGGGTCATAGTCAAGTTCCACAAGGCAATATGCAACTGTATGTACACTCTCCATGTAGACATTTAACAGGCAAGATTTGTATGCGCCACCAACAGTTTCCACTTTCAAATATTCAGACGCAGACGGCGTCAGAGATATGTACAAAGCTGAAATCCGATCACGTTTCGCTGAACAAAGCCCCACATCTACATCGTCATCTCATGGTTTGACACTCCTTTGACGTCATGATATAGGTTATCGTTTTATCAGATTTTTGTAGAAAAGTTTTGAAAAGCATTCATAGTGTTTGTAACAAGATAATGTGTTACGAAAACATCATCTGTTTAATCTTTAAACTTAATTTATATAAATTGTACTGAATGTGATACCATGCTTATCCAAAATACAAAAAATTGTTTTAAAAAATTCAAAATTATTGTCAAATATAATAAGAGTATTTACTGTCAAATCTCTTCCAGTACAACTTGTCTGGTTATATACCAGCAATTCATTCGGTACTTCCTTTTTTAAATATTTAACTATATTCATGTTGATTGTCTGAATTTTTCATTAAAATATAAATATTTACAACCAAGAGAAAAAAATATTGGCCAGATGTTGGGATTTTTAATACATCATTTTACTTTAACAACAACATTATATGCCGTAAAAATAGAAGATTACCATAATTTAAGAAAGTTTCTGAGAAGGTTTCTGAGCAAGTATTTCACTGATATTACATTCCTAATTTTAGAATTTCCAATGAAACATTTTTTAACTTAATATCTAAATGTAATAATTGTGTACAGCCCACTTATTTTTGTGAGATAAGTCATAAAATATGTGACTTAATAAGTGTTTTGATTAAAAGGATATTAAAATGCATGTTTAGTATCCTAAAAAGCAAAGTTTTTTTGTAAATGTAACCAAACTGAATCATAACATCTTTAGTCTTATTCGTGGTATTAATAATTTAAGAATATTAGTTTTAAATAATTTATATACAACTTACTACGAGACTAACGGATAAACAATCTTTTACCTTTTCGTTTTACCTTTCATCGAGTGATTTACATTTCATTAAACTCAATTAATATAATTTTAGTAAAATAAAGTAAGAAAATCACGATGAACTACGTGAAAAATTAAATCTACTTATATAATCAAGTTGAATGACCAGAGATATGTGACTTTCTCTATGTGACTTTCTGGTCTAAGAATGGTAAAGAGGTTCGACGAGGTTAATATTAATTATATATATTTCTTAATGCTAATTAAGAAACTATTAGTTTCATGAAATAAAGTGTTTGCATGTACGGTGTTCAAATCATCTATAAAATGCAATTTTACACATAAAATTACCATTTTTTTGATTGGCTGTGCACAATACTTAGAAATACACATGTAATGTATTCGTATAAACTAGTAGAGGAGAGTGAGAGTTTGGTAGTAGGGGTGCTGCTGATGGACGGCGCTGATCTCCAAACTTTACTACCCCACTGACAAACTGCCCATCTGTATCACAGGCATTTGTGCCACTCTCAATGGTTGATAAAAAACACTGCATTCACAACGTATAGCTCTAACGAACATGTATAGTTATTTACAACTTTTTAATGCCTGTTTGTGTTAAATGACACGAGTATAGTGACTGATGGGGTTGGCACGTGACGCGTGCAGGGGTTTCTCTAATAGCATTTTAATGTTTCAATAACATTTTCAGAAAACGTTTGAAGAACCATTTCTCAAATGCATTTTACATTTTTACAGACATACTTAAGCAAATAAATCAGGTTGAACTGTGAGGACGTATTTTAATAAAATTACAGTTCAATTTCATTGCTACCCCCATTTTTTTAAACTTAAATTAAACTATACAAGATAATAGTTGGATTGAAAAAGACTTGTAAAAAAATTTTCCTATCTAAGTAAATTGGATTTCCTTCTTACAGCTAACTTTGCAAAGCTGGAGGAAAATATTGTATATTCAAATAAGTTCTAAAGGATATTAGTAAGCAATTATTTATAGATGAACTATTTTTTTTACTGAATTTTACTGCAAATAATCAAAATACTTTTATTGTGAATAATACAATTTAATTACCATCGACACAATTAAATGAAATATTGAATAACTACTAGAAATGTACTAATAACATGTAACTGTTTAAACATATATTAAGACTTGCTGTAACCGCCCACATTCACCGGTCATAATATTGAGTTTGATTTAATATTCGAAATGTCCAGCAAGATAATATTATTAGAATTTGTAATATAAAATTTATATTAGCTAATGTTATGTATAATTTACTACTGTTCTCAATTATTTTGAATATTAAAAGTTTATTTTGTCACAGTCATTTTAATCATTTTGTATTTATTTAACAGCTGAAATAAATCAACTAATTAATATAACACCATAAGAATATGCATAACTTGGGAGTTTTGGAGGCCAGTGGGACGGAGTTCTGAGATCGAAGAGAAAAATCGTTTCTTAGTGAGTCTCTAGGGGATTTTAGGGCCTCTACTATTGTATCCTGATTTTGTATGCTAAGCTTCAATACTTCACCTGGAATGATTGGTAAAATATTAAGCTGTATCAGGACTTATTTCCACTGTTTATTAACAGTTAAATACTTAACAAAATATATTGTACCGTCTCGGCCAACTGTTAAATGTAAGCCATGTTTTTACATTTAAGACACGAACTAAATTAAAGTTAAGAACATAAATTAAAACCAACCAAGTGTAAAATTGTGGGATATATTTTACAATCTTACATCTGCAATGGGACCCATCTAATTGTTTAATATAAAGTACAACTTAATTTATCTATTTTTAATTAATTGTTGTGTTACATCTCAATATAATAAGTAACTTTCAAAGCCTTTTTTATGCATTTTCAAACGCTTTAGCACAATCTAGAGCCTTTTAAACGCTGTAAAATATTTTAAATAATTATTATTTTTCTCGCCAAATGAATTAATCATCTTAAAGGACTTTATTCCAGAAATTATAGTTACGAATACAACTGTAAAAGTTGTACTATAACATTCCTTTTTTATTTAAATTTTGATATTAGGACTAACAATTTAACATAAAGCTGTTTAAGTTTGGATTTAAGAGAAATGTATTGAAATTATATGCCTACTGTTCATTAATTATCATTTGCTTTGTAGAGAAAATTTAAGTATTTGTTATATAAAAAAGGATTTCTCTACCTTTATTTAATCGTATTGAAGTACAAACGATTTTTTTTAACACACTCATATAATTTCAATAAATGTATAAGAATAAGTTAACGTCACTTACGCTAAAATTTCTAAAGGCCGAGCTGGTGGCTGAGCGGTCTAAGGCGTCAGGGGACTTTGAGCTTGGGTTACAGATAGCACTAGTTCGAATATTGGAATGGAATGAGGAATTCGGCCTAGATTGGAAATATTTATCAGCAATTAAAAACCTTCAACTGTACTGGTTCAGCCCTTACTCCGTCTTAATAAGTTACTCGTACAGATTAATATGCTATGAGGAATGGGCAGAGTAAGGTTAAGAAATAAATTGGAGTCTCCTTTATATATATAAAACCAACCTCTACCATAAACAAATCACAGTATCTAAACGGTTCGTTGCTACACTCTCACTATCTATTTATGATTTTACTTAAACGTTGTAGGCCAAACAATATTCCTGAAAACTTACTTTTTTCAAAAATGACACCTATATTTCAACAAATACGTGAATTGAATTTCCACTGTCCAAAACTCTTATTAAAAAAACTGCATTTAACAATTAATTGAATATCATGTTAATCATAACTACCTTATTGATTATTTTCTAAATAATCGAATGTATTTCAGCATTTAAAACAATCATGTCGTACTATATTTGACTTAAGTGAAGACCCCTTTACGAATATCACCGAGACATATTCAGTTTCAGTTAATCAATCAGACCTGTGACAGTTATTAAAGCCACAACAGGTAACAAGGTGGTTGTGTTTATAAGGAAAAATTTTTATTACAAATTCATACCGAGTACAGCATTCAACATTTCGTTAAAAGTGTACGTTCTTGAGTCTCTGGATACCGTGTTGTTTTTTTTTTTTTTTTTTTTTTTACACCGGTAGAATCATATCTTGCAGAGAATTTGGGGCCTGTGGTTACGGCACATTTTATTCCCCACCCCATAAACAACTCCAAATACTACCCTTTTCAGCCAACTCCCTGGGGAAACACTTCTTGCAAATCACACTATGTTTACAGAGGGTAGCCTCTATAATCTTCCTCACTAGGAAATAGCTTACCTTGAGTTTAAAACAGTCATACTCTAAACCAGTAGGGTCTGAAAAAGTCAGCTTACAAGCAAGTAAAATTATTTATTTATCATACATAATATGTTATCGGTTGTGGTTTAAAAGATTTTTTAGTATGTTTACATAGGCCTAACACTTCTAAGGTTTAAGCGGAATCACACCAGCAAATATTATTTGACTATTGAATTTCTACCGACCATATAGTACTAAATAAATTTCAATAACACAAAAAATGTGCTAATGTACAAAAATGCTGTCAGGTTCATGTTACTTCCGGAATTGTATTGCTAGTTACAGTAGTGTAAAAATGCATCATATGTTATTTAAATATCTTCCGGTTTCCACTTATTTTATTTGCAATTTCCAGCCTGTTATGCGCTCCAGGTAATTTACGGTTCGTACAAAAGTTAAATTTTGTTAAACTTTTGTTTAAGAAAAGGATTTTTCTTAGAACTTAGGCTTAAGCCTAAGTTCTAAGAAAAAGTTAAATTTATTTAAAAAAAATATATATGTATATATAAAGTAATTAAAATACAATGGCTATACCAAAATTTTAGTACATATTGTTTTTACTACTGTAATTATAATGTTATATATAAATAAATGAATTTTCTAACAGGTATGAAAGTTCGATTAGCCAATTTTTGGAGGCATCTTCAACTTTTTTCGTAAAATAATCTCAAACTTTCGATTTGCAAAGTAACATCAACAAATAAATCTCAATATAACTTTAATTTTGAAAACGTCTGGAATATACTTATTAATTTCAAAACAATTGAAAGAAGTGCAATGAAACTTTGCAGTTATGTACATGTCCCTATTCTGAACATATAGACATATTTTACTTGTTTTTAGCATTGCTAGGTGATAGCCCATGAAGAAAGTCTTAACAATTTTAAGTGTAGGCCTACCTCGAGTTATACCTCATTTTAAAGGTCTTTCTTTGTAAAACACAAGAGTGAAAACCTTAGATAAAAGGATGCCCTAGTCAGAAAATACAGCCACTCAAAGAATTTAATGTCAGGATTGGGCAAAGTTTGGAATGTATTTATTAATTTTAAAACTATTAAAAGAAAAATAATGAAACTTTTTAGTTATGAACATGTTGTTATACCAAACATATGGACATATTTTACTTGTTTTTTGCATATTCAGGTGATGGCGCATGAAGGAAGTCTTAAACATTTTAAAAGTAAGACCTATCTTGAGCTATACCTCATTTTAAAGGTCTTTGTTTGTTCAATTTAAAAGTGCAAACATGAGGTCAAAAGGATGACCCATTCACAAAATACACTGATTCAAAGAATTTAATGTCATATTACTAATTCTTCTCAGTTATACGGCTATTTATTTAACAGTTTCAGGTCCCTGTTGTTCATTATGTTGTTGATTGTTAACAATCGTAACAAACGAATTAGTTACAAAAATAGCTATGCTATTTAACTAGGATAAAAATAAGAACAATTTATTAAAACACTTTTGACAGTAGGTTTACCTAAAATAGTTTCAGAATATTATTATAAAATGTGTTACTTATTTATTGCGAAATTTAATTTCTCATATTCAGTTAGATAAATTATAGTTCTACGCAGCAATAGATAATAACTAGCTTACCTTTAAGCAATGTTAGTTATATAACATTAAATCATTTGAGTGACTGTATTTTCTGACAGTAAAACCGCGCAGGAAATGTTTTGAACAAATGAAATATTGACCCTGATTTTCTTACCTCAATTTTAAATGGGTTTTGAGGTAAATTTTTCAAGCATAGTATTATTTGTATGTTAAATTATTCTCCAGTACTCGATAAAGAACTATACTCAAATATTTATATATTTTACACTAAAAGAAATTGTAAATGTAAGAACTGCAACGGTTGACTTTATATATTGAAAATAAAATATCATTTTCAATTTAAAGTAATTGACTTTGGACGGAAAAATTACAGTTTTAATGGTTAGATGTAAGAAAATGAATAACAACACAGTTAATACAACCAAAAGATTAGAATTTAGGATATATGCTCGGATAAGGCTTTCATCAGTTATTGTATTCTATAAGTAAACTCATAGATATCCATGAAATATAAAATAATAATAGTAACAAATAAGTCATAAAAATCTATGAGTCTCTCTAAGGAAATGATTATTCAAATTATATTTGGAAAATTTACAACAAATACCTTTAAGTTTCACTATAGTAAAACAAGTTTTTTACAACTTAAAACAAGTTTTAGTTATAAAGAATATTTTATTTTTCTTATCATCTTATATCAAACAAAAATATGAGCATCGTAATGAATTTATGAATAAGCAGATTAATTTTAATTTTGATATAGTATTTCACAATGTAGTTACAGATCGGAAGTAACAACCGAAAATAATTAGTCAATAATTTGTCATTAGTCACCATTTAGGTGATTCCAGACATTCTCCATGAGTTTCTTAAACATGAGGAAGGTAAACGTGGTTTAATTAAATATATCTTATAATATTTTTATACTTTGTGATTATATTGTAATAGATTTGCATCATATAATATTCGTTCGGATTTTATTTTAGAATATACCAATATGCGAATTCATAACAATACAATTATATAATGTTAATGGTAGCATAAACATACTAATCCACATGTTCTGTTATGAAGGAAACATGTCCAGTACAAATTCTGCTCGTTTCATTTACAAAAACCTCCCGTGGGGGTTAGAGTTATTACATCTGTTTACATGTAATCCAGAGGCCATGTCTCTACATGTAAACAGCCGACATTTATTACCATGCCTCTATATAGTGTGCCACTGAGAGGAAACCATATTAGTCTTCCAAACAGCAATATATAATAATATTAAACATCAAAGTAGCTGTTGGGGATAAATCTATAGTCTACAAGGGCAGAAATACGTTTATAATAAAATCTGGGTACAACATATTTGAGTACGAAGTAACTCATAACCCAATAAAATATTTTTTAAAACATATCCTGTTCGTAGTCACAACACCGTGTAGTACAATTTTTTCATAATACTAATAATATATTTTTACGTAAATGTTCCATTAATACCATTGTAACATTATAGATATTTTAAATGTATCTAAGATATTATAACATTTAAATGAAAAAATTTATATTTTTATTGTCAATTGATGACAGTGTAAAAAATAAAATTAAATCACTCTACATTATAGATATAAAAGGAAAATATTACTGACTCACTCATTGCTGTAACTAAAAGAGTACTTACGAGGCTGAGATTTTTTAGAGTCAAAGGTCTTATGATGTAGATGTGCAATAAGTAGGAATTTTGAAAAAAATTTATTAAATCGAAGATGACAGCCTTTTTAGAACCAAACATTTTTAATGTGTCAATTTGAGACGATCTACAAATTTGGCCCTATGACTTTTTGCTCTATCTCACCTCCTTCATCCTTAGGTAGATGTAGATTTTCAATTTGTGAGTGTAAATTAAATTAGTTACTTTACGGCCTCTAAGAGTAGACTTACAGATTTTTCTTGACTATGCAACTTTGTTATCTAGGAGAACATACTGTATTCAGGGAAATTTCAAATTTAATCTGAACATTTGTATAGCCAGGTCAAAGGACATGGATAAAAATGGCTAGAAACACGACATTTCACTGAGTCAGAGTCCATTACCGTACTTTGTGCCATCTAAAAGTAAACTTACAGATTATTCTAGACTATGAAACTTTGTTAGCTAGGAGAACAAACTGTTTTTAATCGGAAAATTAACAGTTTAGTTATAAAGTATGCAAAGCCAGATCGTATGGCATGGCTAAACATGGCGAGAAACACAATATTTTATTGAATCAGAGGGAAAAATAGTCTTTGTTCCCTCTAAAAGTAGACTTACAGATTTCTCTAGACTTTGATACTTTTGTATCTAACAAAACAAACTGAATATAATCGGAGAATTTACAATTTAATTTGACCAAATGCATAGCCAGATTACAGGTCATGGCTAAATACGGTGAGAAACACAATATTTTATTAGTTCAGAGTGAAATATAGTACATTGTGCCCTCTAAAAGTAGACTCACAGGTTTCTGTAGACTTTGAAAACAAGGGTGTTTTAGGTATGTAGCCTACGAGATATAAAAGTCATTTACCACCGATCACTATTTCTCCAAAACTATACGTCCGATTTACTTGAAATATTGTACGTAGGTTTATATTGGCCTCTATGGTCTCACTAAGAAAGGATTTTCTTCTCCGGATCAGGAGGAATCAGCCTCACTGGCCTCCAAAATTCCCATGGTATTCTTATGGAGCTATATTAATTTATTGTTGTATTTGATTAACAGCTGTTAAATGAATACAAATTCAATAAAGTTGTGGAAGGCTAAACTTTTAAAATTAAAAATAATTGAGTCTAGTAGTAAATTATCCAAAATGTCAGCTGTTCTAAATTGGATATACATGGGATACAGTGTAAATTGAAAGCTTGCTGCACGTTTTGTTTACATATTCAAACTCAATATTATGACCGGTGAAGCGGGCGGGTACAGCTAGTTATTTATAAATGCAATTTAAAACGTTATCATTCTATAAGATATTTAAGAGACGTTTAGGACTTCTCTTCAAAAGAGGTACTCAAATGATATATTAATTATAATTGTATGATTGTACAAAATAATTGCCTCACAATCGCTATTTTCGTGTTTAATAAAGTAAAATATTTTCAGAAGCTACCAAATAAAGGCATCTGCACTTCCACCCCTCCCCACACTTACGTCACTTACCACTTTATCAACCTCAAGAAACAGTGTGTTTTCTTGTCATCCTCACCACTTCCACTATTCCACCATAAATAACTGTCTATTATATGAAGGGGACTGTGCTTCTAGCCCTCCACCCTCAATATTACTTACCACTGTATTAATCCCAAGCAACAGTGTGTTTTCTTGTCCTTCTCACCGCTTTCACTATACCACCATAAATAACTATATACTATATGAAGGGGACTGTGCTTCTAGCCCTCCACCCTCAAGATTACTTACCACTGTATTAACCCCAAGCAACAATGTGTTTTCTTGTCCTTCTCACCACTTCCACTATACCACCATAAATAACTATATACTATATGAAGGGGACTGTGCTTCTAGCCCTCCACCCTCAAGATTACTTACCACTGTATTAACCCCAAGCAACAATGTGTTTTCTTGTCCCTCTCACCACTTCCACTATACCACCATAAATAACTATATACTATATGAAGGGGACTGTGCCTCTAGCCCTCCACCCTCAAGATTACTTACCACTGTATTAACCCCAGGCAACAGTGTGTTTTCTTGTCCTTCTCACCGCTTCCACTATACCACCATAAATAACTATATACTATATGAAGGGGACTGTGCTTCTAGCCCTCCACCCTCAAGATTACTTACCACTGTATTAATCCCAGGCAACAGTGTGTTTTCTTGTCCTTCTCACCGCTTCCACTATACCACCATAAATAACTATATACTATATGAAGGGGACAATGCTTCTAGCCCTCCACCCTCTAGACCACTCTATCAACCCCAAGCAACAGTGTGTTTTCTTCTCTCCCCTTCTCTTCGGCTATTTCACCACCAATAACTGTCAACTATAAAAGGGGATCGTGCACCCAAACCTCCTTCTTTTAGATCTGTTATCCCTTTATTAACCCCAAGGAACATTGTTTTTACTGTCTTCCCTTTCTTGTTTCTATTCCACCATTTATAAATGTCTAGTTTTTGCTGTCTTTCTTAGTCTTGTATTGAATATATAGTATTTTAAAGGATATTTTCTGGTATTTTAACCTTATATTACTATAAAACATGTACTTTAAGTGGAAAAGTAATTAATTGTATTTTGAAACTTACAGGTGTATTGCTCATTCTGAAAATGTGGTACCGATACCTATGGAGTTAAAAATATTTTTATATAATTTTTTTCGCACTTTTGATAATTTTTCAAAGTTAATTTGCTATTATGATTGATTTAAATCTATCTGTATGTAAATTTAGCCAAATTGTAAATAAACAGCGTCTTAATCAGCATATTTTGAGTTGGTAGAAATACTAACCAAGTCAAAGTACATATTTAAGAAAATACTACGTTCATCAAGTTCTGTGAATCACGTTCACCTTATTTAGAGTATAAAAATTTACGAAGAAATTGAGAATTTGGTTTAGGCGAAGGTAAACATAGTTTTTTGAAATAAATTATGGGATTTTCTGCCTTCTGTACTCATTTTATAAAACATGTATGGTGTTTAGTCAGTTATAATCAATTTTTTTAAGTGAGTAATCATGAGCATGCCTTGAACGTAAGGTAAATTAAAATAGTTTTTTCTATCACAAATCTATGAACTGTAATTGTATAATTAACTGTATAAAATATATGAGTAATATTATCTTAAAATTATCAATCAATAAATATAAAATTCAAATATCATTGACTAACTGAACTCCATTTTCAAATAACTACGAGGGTTTAAACCAATGAGACTTCTAACTCTAAATGGTTAATAGGAAAGGATTTAAAAATATTGTTCTTTTAGTTGCTCCCCCAGGTTAGGATGGGTTATGTTATGTTTATTTATTTCTTTATCTGAAAAAGTAAGATATTGGTTTGTACTGTACTCCAGCTTAATGTACTATTTCAATGTCTTGTAACATATCCATACAAAGGCCTACGTGTTAAGAAAATAAAAATTGATTCCTCTTTAAAATAAAAAGAGTATTAAATACATACCATAATATATTTTCAATATAATATTTTTCTACAAAAAATTTTGAGTTTGGGGAAGTTAGAGATGAGGATTTTGACTAAAATAAATTCTCTTAAAGAGCTAAAAGAGGTAGATAATAAATATTTTGGTACCAACAAATACTGCCTTTGTTACCATTAACCATACGAATAGGAAAGCTTAGCATGGTACAACTTGACGTTAGGGGTTATTTTAAACGATTTAAGCAAATAATATTTTTAAAAATAGCAAAACCACAAGTTGTTAAACAAATGTTTGATAAGTAAATAAATGTTTCATTGCACTGCAAGCTTTTTGTCTCCGTACTGTTTTGTACAACTCTAATGCATTTTCAAGTGAATGTCTAATGACGTTTACAATCAGCCTATCTGGGGTATAAACAGATACCCCAGTAAAGTATCACAGCTCAGTGTAGCGGGATAGTGTGCACATTCAGCCCCATCGCATTAGTTTTATTTTAGAGCGAAAAAAATTATTCAACCGGCAAAAAAGTTGTAATATTTACAAAACAGAACACCTGAATTAGTTTGACACAATTTTCAATATCTTAAAGTTAGTATCTAAAATATTTGTTACATATTTATAGTTACAACAAAACCCCATGAGGAAGGCTGGGCACGTAAACATAATTATTATATAAACGAACAATTTACACTATAAACATTATAAAAATGTTCCCGTGTATTCAATCAAATTAGTGTTAAAACGATGTAATATGAACATAACATCTAAAATAAATACTTAGTACCAATTAAATTTATATATTCAAAATGTAAGCCATGCATAATGTAATACTTAAGAAAAGTATCATGACGAATTGTATTGTTTTCTGAGAGGAAACTAGAGGGTGTTGGAAGGCAATTCTCACTGAGGTGTTATTTTGTATGAAAAACCCGGAGTTCTTTTGTACATTCTAATTAGACCTTTGCACTGTGCTTCTTTATGGAACTATTTCTCCATTCTTTACAACGTTCATGTCTTTCTATCCACCTTTTCTTACAGCAATATCTAAAAGCGTGTAGAAGTGAACGCAATGCAGGGGTACTCACTAATTATTATTTCTATTACAATTGCGTCATATATGCTAGGTCTCACGTGGTTTACCACTACTATTAATCTCTGTTTTTTATACAAACAAACGCTTTTATAGAAAACCCAAACCTATTTTAAAGACTGAGATTCTTAGTTATATATAAATTACTTAACGAAAATATATAGTTAACTAGTAAATTCATAAATTATTTTATTTATCATTTTTTATGATTATATTTTATATAAATAATTATTATTTATATTTTATTAATTATTTGCTCATAAACGTAAACAAACAAATCGTTAATCAAATAGGAAACCAACCAACTAAACACTGGAACACAGAGATTTTAAAATATACTTATAGCTTTAAAAAAATTGCTGCAATGTTCGTTTTTTAAGTGTTTAAATGTAAATGATGAAATTATTCTTATTTCATCATTTAACAACATGTTGAATTGATTTTTTTGAGTATAGTCAGTATTATAAAATTACATTTATCCAGCCAATAGTTTATCCGTTGTTATAAATATAATTTACAAAAAGAGAAAATTAAATCATTACAGAAAATCTGAAGTTGTTTAGAGGATTGATTACATTACTTAGCACAATAATAAAATATAATACCCTTTTTTATTCATTCAAGGGGAGTAATCGGTTTATGAAAATAATATGCTGATAGGTTTTTATATTATTGATTAGTAGTTATGAGAACGAATGATTTAACTCTTTTCAAACAGAATACTGTTCTTGTTATTATTTTATATAGGACTATGTATACATAAATACATATTTATTCACTAAACATATTTATAAATCTGTGACTTCATTTAGTTTTATGTTACTATCTAGTTTGTATAAGCACCTACAGTAAACCATTTATAATGATAATGATTCCTTTATACAGCTTTTTAAGTATATTTCAATATAAACCCCCATGGTTTAACAATAAACTATGTCCTTTAAAAGTAATTTGACATAAAAATCTCAGTCAGCCAATATTTTAGCATTAATAAGAAGACCTAATTATGTTATCCCTGCTTAAAATATACGTTAATTTAACAATATACATGCTAGAAATAAACGTTTCACGAATAAAAATACCTTGTCGTATGTCACGTTAAAACCAAAATTATTCAAGCTCTACATATCTTAAAACTTAGTTACAGTCATAAGCTAATAGCAAACAGCAGTTTTTTAGTTAGCCTGTTACGTGATGGCAAGAATAAAAAACAATGGAAAGTCACAAAATACGGACTAAAACAATATAAGTTTAAACTTTACAATCCCCCAAAGAGACTGCAACATAAGTTTTGTCCAACAATGAGAATATTAATACAGTACACATCTGCAGTCTCCCACGAACTCGCTAGTAGCTTTACTATTGTCAGAGGCGTTTTATTTTGGTTATTGTATTCCCTATACATACTTCCATCTCATTACTTGTATTTTTAATTTCAAACTTAATATTTGTTTAACATAATTTAGTCGTTTGAAAGGTATAGATTACAAGAAAAGGAGCTCCCACGGCCAAAGTACTATGTTTACCTAAAATACATAAAATAATTTACACAATTCAAATGTCATTATAAATTAATTACATGTTAATTTTTTCAAGTGTTTGTATGTAAATTATGAAATCATATTTTTATTTCATTGTTTGATGCTTCGTAATGGAATATATTTTATGTTTATCTTCATTAATTGCATCTTTACTGTCGGTTATTGTTTTATATTTATAGTGCAACGCCTTTAAAACCTCCAAATACAAACATGTTTGATTGGGGAGTTTCTTGGGGGCTAACTGCGATTGTTATAAATTAAGCATACTGAAACATAATTAATTAGAGATAATACAAAAAAATATATAAAATTTACCAGATTTTGTCAGCAAAAAAAGTCTTATAAGAGTTGTTTGATCTAGCCAAACTTAACCTTTTCTACGTCTTTCCGGATGAACTGAATAATTTGAGATATCAAGAAATAACAATAAAATAATCGAAATACCTAAACATTATCATACTAATTAAATTAGTATTAGATGATAATCACGTTAACTATACTAACAACCAATGTAAAAACTGTTCAATACTCAAAATACAAAAAGCTCCAAATGAAATAAAGACTACGTAATCTAACACTGACGAAGAGTGTTGTGTCTACAAGGTGGCGTACTTTCAAGTTGAAGGTAAACTTTTGTAGCAGTGATAGTTTGTAACGAGTTGTCTTTATCGAGCCAACCATGTAAAGAAGCCTCTCCTTGACTCATAGCCAAAATCTCCTCGCCAGCTTGGTTTTTCAATGAATTTATTCTTTATAGCACGTATGATTTTGATTGAACTGCGTTATTTACACTTAACAAAATTAATATGATTCATGTATCAATTTAAGTTCAAATTATTGTTCTTAGAACTATAATAATCAACTTATAATTTAAGATAAGTAAGAGGTTTTTTATACATATAATGAAATGCTATCCTATCACTATTTTAAATATTACACCCTAAAAATATATCAGATTTCAATCTGACTTGTTCAGCGTTTGAGAACTAAAACAATATCTTGTAAGTAATGTATCTAATGTATTTTAAAGTAGCTTATTAAATTAGTGACTTAGACTGTTTGTAGCAATTTTTATTTGCTTTTTCTTCAAGTTAATGTTATGTAAGATCATTGAATATTATAACAAGGAGACTGTCCATTCATATCGGTTCCATGAAGCCGGTTTTCCTGTTCGGTAAATTAGTTCATGTTCGGTTTTTACAGGTAGTGCCAGCAGTCTCCCTCTCTATAGGCAGGCTCTCTCTAATAGGTTTGTCATATGTCATATATCTTTCTGCCTTAAGTCTATCGGAGGACTTAACATAGGTTATTCATGCAGCTACGTAACTCATAACTATCCTACCACTATGCCAAACAGTCGTCCTAGTGCTTATTTAAAGCCAATCACCGTTAGATAGCAGGATAGCTGTGGGTTTAGAACAAACACATAGCTTCTATAAACAACAGTGATAGTTTTGTTAATCTAATTTTGAGGAATATATGTTTATTTAAACATAACGTACATAAACGTTTTTATTAGATTGCTATGAAAATTTTTACATAATCCCTTTTCGGAATCATCAACAGTATTTTCATCACTGGTTGTATGCATGCTGACATTCCTTCATCTGTCAGTTGGAATGTAATGAGATGTTCAGGAATCTAGGCCACTCTGCACTCACAACACTTACATTAACATAACCCCATTTAATGGAGTTCAAAATAACTGTTGTGAAGTTATGTTATTCATATGCTAACTTAAATATGGTTAGTGGTGCAGTGCTTTAACTCTAGCTGGTGGACGAAGTGTTGTAGATATTGTGGGCATTGATTTTTATGCTCGTTTCTCTTCATACCAACTCAACGTCCGCACAATAGTCGCCATCAATGTGGACACTGCTAGAGAAGTCTGGGGTGTCCATGTTGGATGATATTTAAGGTTCAGATGTTGTGTATGGAAGAGAACTGAGTAAAAGACGTGTCTCTAAGTTTATGATTAAATCAATACTACGAGGTTTGAATTCCACGTAAAGCTATAGGTCCTTTAGTTACCCTTTCTCGGGCTATTAATAAATGGATCTGCTAAGGAATAGTGAACCTTAGTTAAAACAACAATGACAACACTCGTTCATCTACACTCATCAAACTTATTCACCTTTATATATGAATACCTTCGTCTTGGTAATAAACCATGAATAATTACATAAATTAAAATTCAAAAAATCACCAAATATATAATTTTAAAATCTCTCTATAAGTGAATGACGTAAAAATATATTTGTATATTTTTTCCGCATCCAAAAGTTTATATATTACACATTTACGTAGCAAGGGTTCAACTAAACTATATTTAGATACATTTAAAACGCATCTTACAGTAAAGTATAAGTGATATAATATTATTTTTATACTTCAAATTAATATAAAATATGAGTGTCAGGTAATTAGTAATTTACTGGACTTTTTCTCGTATATGACGTCGTATTACACCATGTTTCATTGCATAAACATTTAATTCCAGGTTTTTAAAGGCCAGGTCATTTTAATATATTTTAAATTCAAAGAGACGTTGTAGCAAATATTTAATTAAGAACAGATAATTACGTGAAGATAAATAATCCGATTGTGATAAATATACTATTAAGTATTGTAATTCGCAAAAATATACGACTACAACACAATAAAACCAACACCAAATACCGGATATAAGTCTTAAATGATTTTTTACGACAAAATAAACACTCCTTGGAAGGTTTCCAAAAATATTTGGTGGCGTTTTAAAGTGAAATATTTATAGTTTAATGTGTCCTTTAGACATAAATGAGTGTAAAAATCGTAACAATTACTTTTAAAAATATTAATAAAAAGTAGTACGCAAAATTTAGCTTTGGAAAGGTTTGTCTTTATGAAAAGAAATGGAATAATTTGCATCTTAAAAACAATAAAAAATATATATTTTTTATCATATTAACTTTCAGATACAGTAAAATATTGATATTATAAAAATGTAATCTGTACAGGGGTTTATAATTAGAGATTTGTTTGGATGTATTTAAATATTAATGTTATACAATAAGAAGTTTATACATATATATATTGGCAGAAAAAATAGAGATGTTTTACAGCTCATGTAAATTGAGAAGTGTAAACAAGTACAAGCTTTTAAAGAACAGAACACTTTATAATTTGTTTGCACTAAAACATGTGTTTGTTTTAATTTCATCCCTATACCGATATCCATTAACCCCTGCAGGATTATAAAGGATGATTCCTGCTGGTCGTAAATAATCCAGTACTGAAAATTTCATCGTGTTAGAACGATGTTTATACTCTTTCCTCGACTTAGCCTAATGATATATGGAACACTTATTTGTTAAGTGCTTAGACGTAACTTTCTTCAAGCTTTTTTATTTATTATTGTAAAGCCATAAAAATATTTTCATATATAGAACTGTAATAAATACAGTTTTGTAAATTTCAAATGAAATGTCATTATTTATGTTTGCCGCAATCTGTTATAATTATATTTGAAAATTTGTTACAAATTTATTAACAAATGGGTAATGTTAAACAAATAGGGATTGCACCACACTACAAAGGTAAGCTGCGCAGACATCCATTACACTGGGAAATTATTAAGGCCCTACGTGACTTGCCGTTTTATAAACTGTTTACGGATAAAGAAGTAATCTTCTAATCCCCGAATATACACCTACACTGTTTAACCCTTTTAGTGCCAGACATTTTTTCAATGTACATGTGAAAAATCCCAACCTGTTTTATAATGGTGTATGCGAAAAATCCCAGGCCATTTTTCAAGATTTTGACAACATTTAAACAAAAAATCATATTTTTTGTTTATTTGAATAAATTAACATATTAGGTGTTGTTTGTTAGGTAATTATGTGTAGTACCTAAAAGAAATACTCATGAAGTTAGGATAACATTTTTACAATTTGTGTTAGTAAAAAAATAAATAAATAAATAAAAAAAAATTCTTTTTTAACTTTGACCATATATAACTGCCTTTATATGTAGCCTACACTAAAATGGTTTCAGTACAGATTGTAGTAAATCTAATTGTTAACACACACAAAAAATTTGAAGCAGTTACCTTGAAAAATGGAGAAGTTATTGTATTTCTTCAAAAACCATGTAAAATCCTAAATTCTTGGTAAAATCCAAAATGGCATACTTAGAACTGAATCCATAAAAAATATTTCTATACACATGTTCTTGAGTCCAATGTTTTAAATAGTTTATAAAAATAATAAAGAAAGTACATAAAACTAAAATTATCTATTTTAAGTAGACACAAAAGTATCACTTAGATCGTCTTCATCATAAACGTGAACACTAAGTTACTTTGTGCAACACTATCTAGGATTGTATTTTCACTTACAAACGATCTCGCTCTTTTACTCATGATTCAATCTATTTACATAACCTATAAATAATACATACAAACTAAAATAAAAGAATAAAAGGTACAAATTTAGACAAAACGATCACCTAGCAACAAAACAATAACAACAACCAAAACATACACTCACTGAATGACGAAACGGAAATGTAGCGGTAAACATATGCTATTACGTCATCATTGTTGAGCGTAGAGTAAAAAGGATTTTTTGTTGACAATAGTAATAGTATCTAGATACAGGACACAAAGTTTGGTGGTTGAATTCAATAATTCAATTTGGTCAATAATTGAATTTACACTACAACAAAAACCGGACGTGCGCCCCCCGCGCACGACGGCATTTTTAGTAAAATGTAGAGACGAGCGCTCACGGCGCACGCCGGGATTTTTCGAATAAATAGCGACGTGCGCTCACGGCGCACGTTGGCACTGAAAGGGTTAAAAATCTGCATTGGTCTCAATGCTAACGCAGACCATCCATTACACTGTCAACATTTTAAAATTTACGTGACTTGGCGTTGTTAAACTGTTAACAACCCTTCAGAACGTGATTAATCATGTGTGTGCTGCTTATAACTCAATCAACCTTTACAGTGTTACACGCACTGCAGAGGTCTTCAAGTTGACACAAACCATCCATTATTCTGTCAAAATCTTAAGAGCTACGTGACTTGGTGTTGTTAAACTGTTAACAACCCTTCACAACGTGATTAATCATGTGTGTACTGCTCATAACTCAATCAACCTTTACAGTGATACACGCACTGCAGAAGTCTTCAACCTGACACAGACCATCTTTTACACTTTCAACACCTCAAAAGCTACGTGGCTTGGCGTTATTAAACTGTTAACAATCCTTCACAATGTGCTTGAACTACAGTGTGCTGCTCATAACGCAATCCGCCCATATAGGGTTACACGAACTGCAGAGGTTTTTAAACTGACGAATAGCATCCAGTACACTGTCAACATGAAAAGGGATACGTGACTTGGTGTCATTAAACTGTTAATAATCCTTTACTATGTGGTTAAATAAGTGTGTGATGCTCACAACTGAATTCACCTTTAAAGTATTACATGCTCTGCAGAGGTGTTCAAGCTGACGCACACCATCCATTACTCTGTCAAAATCTTAAGAGCTACGTGACTTGGCGTTGTTAAACTGTTAACAACCCTTCACAACGTGATTAATCATGTGTGTGCTGCTCATAACTCAATTCACCTTTACAGTGATATACGTACTGCAGAAGTCTTCAACCTGACACAGACCATCTTTTACACTTTCAACACCTCAAAAGCTACGTGGCTTGGCTTTGGTAAACTGTTAACAACCCTTCACAACGTGATTAATCATGTGTGTGCTGCTCATAACTCAATTCACCTTTACAGTGATATACGTACTGCAGAAGTCTTCAACCTGACACAGACCATCTTTTACACTTTCAACACCTCAAAAGCTACGTGGCTTGGCTTTGGTAAACTGTTAACAACCCTTCACAATGTAACAAGACCCTTGTAACGTAATATCAGCTATCTCATGGCTGGTATTACATAAGACTGTTGAAAAATATAGTTTTCGAAAGTGTCTATTAAGCCCATTATACTTTTCTTTTTTTTTATTGTGAACAATAGAGTTTATAAATATTATTATCATTATCATGTTATATACTTCATTGAACAAAATGGAAAACTTGATTAAACAATATAACTCAAATTTAGCAAACATAGGCAAATATATCTTGGCAGCTATCGTAATACCTTACAATGTATTCAAAAACAGCTTCAGCTCTACATTTCTGTAGGTGTTTTGAAAGTTCACATCAAAAGCCCAGACAAATTTATTTATTTGCTGCTAACTGCACTCGTTGGGTTCAGTAAAAGTTACGGCTAATAGTTTTTATACAGTGGAAGTTGGTGTTTTTATCAACAACTGATATGGTAAGCTTGACTATGGACAGTGACTGTCTCTACTGATCTGTGATACTGCACTTAGTTATAAGCACTGGGATTCCGACGGTTTTTAATTTATACTTGTGTGACATAATATAATACATTCTAAATCGTCCAGAGCTTTTTACATTTCATTGAAACTTGTAAATATGAAATCCGTAACAACAACAGGGCTGTAATTGGCTTCCACAGACTGAATAAAAGCTTATCTAGCCACTCTGTATTGAGAATTAAAATATATAACAGATTTGTCACTTTAGTTCAAAAATATCAACCCATAGCTTTCTTGAAAAGAGTTATTGCTGGCTACTTAGAAACTCAAATTTTATTCAATTGATGGTTTATTTTAGTTTTGATTCAGTTAAATTTTAAGTACTATACATGCATTAGCTCATGCTCACTCCAAATAACAGAGGTGCTTAGTGGAAATGTACAGAGGTCCCCTTCCCCTGGGTAACCTGAAGGGTAATCGAAACAAAAGATAAACATTGCAAACAGTTGTTTTCTAATATTTACAAATGTTTAAAAGATATTTTGCTAACCCTATTTAATAGTTTAACATGTTATGTATTTATTTTATGTTAGGTTAAATTATATTAAGAATGACTTGGCAATATACAGCTGCAATTATGACTTTTTCAATACTGTAAAGTTTGATGGCAATAAAGGATTATCATTATTATATTATAATATCTTTATAAAAACAGACAGATTTAAAACGAACAATAGTCTAAAGTGAATTAAAGTATGAAAAACAACATAGAACAGAAAATCTTATTTTATTGAAGTAACCAGAAATACAACGTTTGGCTGATCACATTGTACGCGTACTCTATTAAAAAAATTACTTCTAATTTTTTATCTCTCTGGAAGGTGGAATTTTATCTCTCTCTCGTTTGAATGGTAGCAAAAGATCTGAATCGTGAGTATCAGAAAATGTATTATTTACTTCATTCTACCTCTTTGAGAGAAAAAATGTTAAATAATTACTGTGTATGCATATGAATTTATAATGGGGTCTATAATGAAAGTTTGTGTCAAGTTCTGCAAAACCAAGCTCCATTGGCATTACCATAAAATCTACGATTATGAGGTTTTATATCTTCATTAAGATTTATATATTTTTAAGATATTATGATCAGTCATGTAGTCAATGGTATTTGGATTCTGTATTCAACAATCAGTATAGTTAATCCAAATAAAAACGTCAACTAAGTAATATACACGAAAGAGTAAATTAAATATTCTGTTAATAGTAAATGCTCAAAATAGCTATTTACTATCCACTGAAAATTATGTTTTATATCTTCATTCAAAAATATGGTTGATTTTTTTCAATTTAAGATTTTTCTTTAAATCGTTGCTCTTAATTTTTATATACCGTCTTATTTATATTCCTATAAGTTGTATTTATATCCATACAAACAAATAAATATAAATAATTATCAAAAATATATCAATGTTTATTTTAAATTCCTACTTATATAGAAAACTAAATTTAAATATTGCAATACAAACATTAGAGAATATGAAAATATTGATTAAATGCAGATATATTCAACGTATAGATAGATGTATGTTTTATGTATGTTTTTTTTATTTTATATATAGATGTATGTCCATGTATGTTTTATATATATTCTAATAGCGAAGAAAAAATATAATGGTGACCTTTCAAAAGGAATTATTTGCTTTTAAAACTAAGAAAAAATCATTTTAAAAAGCTTTGTAATAAGTAAAATAAAACTCAAATCTCAAAGTTTTTTTGTTTGTTTGAAACTTTTGTCAAATAACTTTTGTCGTAGTCTAAGTAAATGTATTCGTTTTAATGGACAAACATTCTTTTTACGTACTTTATAACTGACCTTAAAACCACCACAATACAGTTTATATTACAATACATCCTCTAAGCCGAGGTAAGTACAAGGGCTCTTCACACTTACAGGCCCTAACTCGCCAGAAGTAGTCGTAAGTCTTTTATAAGTGACGGCAGCGCTCATACAAAAGCTCGTAACTTTTCCAATTAAAAGTTTAATCATAACACCACTCCCAGCCCCAACCCTGCCATATATAGTGGTAAGCACTATAGTGCAGGTACTTTTGTCTGCTCCGCTGATTAACGTTTAAGAAATTATCTCACTAACCAATTTAAAAATTTAAAGTGCATTTACACTTAGTTAAAATGTGCCTTACTTGTCGTATACAATTACATTATATTAAAATAAGTGTCCATACAAATATGTGTAGATTTTAAAAAAAATTTAAAATGTACTTATAATTATGTTGCTACAAATAATTCTTTTTTCAATTAGACCAAAGCAATGGAGTGGTACGCTAAATACTTCTGTAGGTTAAGGTACAGGGTTCTCACGGGAGGAGATGGACAGAATGGCAATACCACCGTAGGTGTGTGTGGGTGGGTGGGTCATTAAGTGAATAATGATCTTTATTCACAACAGCTTGACAATTAAATGAACACAAAACTTAAGTGAATAATACTGTTTCCAGTAATGTGGTTAGTGACCAAAAATAATAATAATAATAAAATAAATTAACAAATAACTCAGTCCAGTCTCTTCTAAGTATTACAGTCATGCATATAATTAGAAAGGCATTCTGTAGCGTCCATTAAATTCAAACTACTACTATAATAACAGCACTAGAAAATTAAACTAAAATTAATATTTTACACTTCGTTAACTAATATTTTCTATTAGTTTGAGCTGTTTAGTTTGAGTATAAGCTCAAGTGTTTGAGAGAGCTTCGTAGCCCTAGCTTCGCCTGATAAAATAAGTTTAAAGCACCGTCTTCAATAGTGTATCCTGGCAGCGAGTGCGTAAGTAACGGATTACCTAGTCAGGACCCGAGGTATTGAACGAACACTCCTGTGATTAAAAAAAAATATTGCCTCCAGGCCTTGAAACACATTAAAGTGTGTTATTATTGATTATTTATACTACGATTATTTCTTGTAATTATTAATTTTTTTAATTAACCTTGGAAAGGACCAAATATTAATATGTAGTATGATAAGAATAAACCACTATTTATATAAAAAAATCGTAACATAATTATAGAAAAACTTGTATTTTGCACTTAGGTCGTTCTATTATGACTGATTATACAGTATATTGAATTGTACAACCCTGGTGTAAACAAAAAATTATTGCATAGCCACTAATTTAAAAAAATATTTTTAACCTAATTTTTAGGTAAGTCGTGAAAACCTCGCTTCGTTTTTAGCTTCTTTTTAATACTATTTATGAAGACAGAATATTATTGAATATAGTAGCTCTTATATTATAAATTATTGAATTGATTAAACTGTCATGTGTAATTTTATTATAAATTGAGATAAATATTGTCCCAAACAAAACACTAATATGTTATACACAACCATTTCATAAATAAAAAGTATAACTAATGTTTAAATACAATTTTATATAAGTTAACAATCTATTTTTTTTAAATATGAAATGTTATGAACAATTTATTCGTATTACATAGTATATAAATAATTATAAAATTTAACTCTAGTTTTACTCAACTAAACATTTTACGTCCACTTACCCCTAACTACACAAACCTACTCCATCTGAGACAAATTGATTGTTTGCAAGTGTTGTAATTGACAACTTTTGTTTGTTTGACAAATAGTCAAGTTTGTTTTGCTGATCAATGTTTGTCTTTTCACTGTTTGTGGTTAACTAAACCAACTTCGTGTACGGCCTTTCCTCGGGAGAACGTTGTTGACTTGTAGCAATTGGTGGAATACAGAACACATTTGTTTGTGTGTGTGTTTTAATATTAATATATTTTCATTTTAAGGTTGGCAAATTAAACTTGATTTCTAATTACAGAAGGAATATATTTTTAACGAGTTTGTATATAGTTGTTAATGCTTATATATTTGTAAGTTTTACTAGTTATTTCTTTTAACTGTTAGCTAACGTTTATCAATATTATATTTGTTTAGATCTATTTAAGTCATTGGTATTTTTGTTGCTTAGCCTAAAAACTTGGTAAGGGACGACTGTCAAAATCCCTAAAACAAATTTTAAGTGTTCCTACCGATATTTAAACCAGTGACCAAAGGATAGTTGCTAACTACTAAGCTATCAAGACGTATTTTATCCTATAGGTAAAACTAGGAATTATGTAAACAAATTTATGTTTCTGTATTTATATTGATACTACTCTTTCTACTTTCGTTTATATTAAAATTCCACTTTTCCATATTTTATAAAAATGTATAAATTTAATTAAATAAGACATTTACAAAATGTTTTATCTAATAATTTATATGTTCACTTTTTTTACTAAACGCTGTATGCCTGTGTTGTTTCTACTTTATTATCATTGTTATTGTATTTTTTATGGGCTTTTGAATTATGATTCACAAAATAATCATAACATTTTTAAGTATCATATTGATGATTTGTTTGTTAGATTGGTGGAAACTTTAAAAATTCAACAATTTTGTTAACAATTTACAGCTTCATATAATCCATTGTCTCCAAGTAGCTTTTAAAGCACTGTTCCACTAACATTATATTACACCCGCCCACCCTACACGTAGGGTCCTATTGACGTACGTAATATACATGCACCCACACATACATTTACATAGATAAAGTATACATGCTCTTTCATGCCCTTTAAGTTATACTACAAAAATCAACTAAAACTCATTGTGTCAAAATATCCATAAGATACCTTATGTATCCGTACTCAAACATTAAGTAATTAACTACCATTACTCATTGTCTAAATTAAAGAGTAAGATAAAATAAATTTATCTCCGAAAACTATCTGAGCCTACTCACATTGTTAAATTATTTCTTACTCTTAAACTGCCGGTTTTAGCAAAACTAAAAATGTAATCCCGAAACTTCTGGAGTTTTGAAATTTTAGAAATTTTCAACTTTTCACACACACACACACACACACACACACACACACACACACACACACACACACACACACACACACACACACACACACACACACACACACACACACACACACACACACACACACACACACACACACACACACACACACACACACACACACACACGTGTGTTCTGTGTTCCACCAATTGCTACAAGTAGACAACGTTCTCCCGAGGAAAGTACTGGAAATAAAATATACGATTTTCAATTCATTGTCTTAATATATATGACTATTGAGCTTTATTAATACATGGGCCAAAACGGGTTATGTGAAGTACATTTAGGGATGTTTTGATGAGTAGGGCAAATTTATTTTACTCTTCCTTTTGCCTAAATTTGTAAAGTTTTTTCAAAATCACATCTCTTTTTTTCATAGAAACATTTGTTCAGGTTCGTTGTCTTGTCACACTACGGCAATATTTCTAATTAAAAGTTATTTTCCCGAATATTTCCCTGTTTAAATTATCAGTTTACATAATAATTGCTGCTTAAATTTTCTATTAATGCATTAATCAATTTAATACTTTATACTTTTGCACTTTAATTTTTTTTAGATAAAATAATAGCCAGATCAGCCTAATGATTTTATTTAATTTACATACGTATAAAAACTTTCATACAACCAATTAATTATACTATATTAAATATTATTTTGTTTATCATTTTAAAAATAAAACAACTTGACCTGTTCAAATAGGAGCCACAAACTATAAATTATTAAAAGTACATTTACAATGAAAAACGACTTATCAATAAAATAAACTGTATATCATACATATTAAGGCCATGATCCCTTAATGACCTGAAATCACGTATAACATGAAGAGGTATAAATGTTGTGTGGACCCAATACACTGTTGTGGTCTTTGGATCCGATACAATGTTGCGGTCTATGTCCCAATGTACTTTTGTGGTCTGTGGATCCGATACACATCTGGATCAAATTACCTGTTACAAATCACGTGTTACAAATCCTCCAAGTAGCTACAGGCAGAATATTGCAGGTGTAAAATGTGAAGATCTTTCGGGATATGACGTAAGATTTGAATGTGTTTGTGAAGCTCGTATACTTAATTAAGTAATTGTCATAGCAGATAAGAAACTTACGTACGAAATTTAAAAAAATCCGTTTTGAATTATATTCAGTTTCTTTTTTCAGAAAGTTTAGTCCTAAGTTTAAAAATATTTTCGTATCTGTCCTTTTTATTTCACGTACTAAAACGTTTAACAAAAATGATCGTAAGTAATTTGATACAAAAATATACCATTGAATGTTCAGTACTAGTCTAATGATCAAAAATTAAATTCAACACATTTATTAACTGTTATTTTATTTCTCGCATTGAGATTTTACATTTCCTCTTCAGGTCATTTCGACGGAGAACGGTGCGTCAAGTCTAT
Organism: Stictocephala bisonia; assembly: GCA_035578905.1. Classification (NCBI taxonomy): domain Eukaryota; kingdom Metazoa; phylum Arthropoda; class Insecta; order Hemiptera; family Membracidae; genus Stictocephala; species Stictocephala bisonia. The sequence continues at coordinate 94,715 of JAQJVL010001488.1, read as the reverse complement.
CAACTAATAAAATATAAGTTGATATCTCAGTAGACATTTGAAGCTTTACATTAACGATCTCCATATTTAGTCACTATCCATTTTGTTTATAATATTGTTAACGATTGTCAGTAGGTATGTAGGCTTAACCAACTAGAGACTTTTAGCGTATTAGAGATTTAATATAAAATTAAAATAAATACAACAATGATAAATCCTATGCAGAGTTGTGCATTCAATGGTTTTATTTGTAAATACTACTAAAAAAAACTTAGTTTACTTATTTACGATAATTTAGCTATATTATTACAATATAAAATACATCACTCGTATAAAGTTATTTCAGAAAGTTATGCTGTTTTTATTTCTATAAAAAGGGAAAACAATTGTGTACTACAGAACTTTAAAACAACGATTAAAAGTATTGTTTAATTTACCTTGTTATTTTATCTATGTTTGCCTCTGTCTTAAGTTTAATTTGTTAAATGGAAATTAGATTTATAATGAAGATAGTATAAATCATTTTAATAATACGAGTATAAATCATTCCTCGTACTAACGCAATTTTTATTATAATTTGTAGCGTTCTTGACTTAACAAACTAACACCTAAATTGTATCAGTTATATTATTTATTCAGACAATTAATTTAGAATAAGAGAAACCCTCAAATTAACATAAAATATTCCAGATAAACATACGATAAGGTAAAAAAGATCCCTACGGATCCTTTTAATAAGTCTCTTACCATAAATTAAAGTTTGTATTTACATATAATTCTTTAGATACATATTCAGGTTTAAACTAATCATTAGACTTGACTAATCATTACCTACCTATTAACTTATTTGCCATAATTTATGTATAATTTTTAATTACGCAGTTATACACAATTAACAGGAAGTGTGCAGTTAAATGAATAACTTGCTTCATATACAATTAAAAATACATCAGCTGGTAACTGCCAGTAGGAATTAGTGACTAAATAAATCAGCTGGAAACTCTTTACATAAAACCTCTTTTCACAGAAGTACTGCAAGAGTATGAATGTTTATAAGAATTTAGCATGACGAGGTGGGATTTATCTCACTTTTTTGTGACTATACAAGCTATCAGAACCTTTGCACTGAAACATGATAAATTAAAGTAGCTTAGTGCATTTCTTATCAGATTCATGTCATGCTGACAGGAAAATGATTCTGGTTTTGTTTGATGGAACCTTATATTTCTAAGCTAACAAGTGTAAATATTTTATGGTAATTATTTAAAGCAATTTTATAAAAGGGCCGCCCTCTTATTTCATATGCAATGATAGTTAACTTTTGGGAAACTCCGAACTACACTTAAGTTAATCTAGGTTATTGTGAGTTAAATTATGGAGTTAGGGTTCATCTATGTAGCCAATCTGTTAGTTGGATACATAGATACTTAACCAATGATGTCAAGCTTGTGAGTAAAATCATTGAAGGATCTTCAACAACAAATCTAAACATGTTTTTTTGATATATAGGGGCAACTAAATTAAATAGGTGGCTTCCCAAAGAGCCAATATAATTTTAAACCACACAGCCGGAACAAAAATACCGTTAAAATGTGTTAGCTTAGCATGTTATTTTGACTAAGCATATGCTAGGATATAACTCACAGTAAACAGTGATATTACAACTTTTAAAAAGTAAATTATTGACATAAATTGTATATACGTTTTTACAACACGTTGAAATTAAGTTTTAAACATGTAGAACAATTAAAACAGTAGTTTTTACCTAAAATAATCCTAAACATCCCAATAGAGTTACAAAACACGTATACTAAAGTGTATTATATAATGTATATTATTTTAAATAATCATCACATTGATTAAAATATTATATCATGAATTTAAGTACTTTAATATGCTCTTTGAAAATATTTTTTACGTAAAAATGACTTATAACCAATACGTACAGTTTAATGTATACGGAAGCATCTAAGTACCTATGACGTCAACACCATGAATTAACGTAATTGTGTCGTCGTATTGAGTTCCAGTTCCGTTGTATTGGCCATTATTGCAGACAAAGCCAATATTGTAGTGCTTATGCATTCCAATAAGGGCTTTGCTATTGAACTTGTGTTGTATATGTAGAATGTGGTTTGTCATGAATTCTTGGAAGCAGTTATGTGATGTAACGGAATAGTTTTATTTTTTTATAAAAATTATATATTTGACAACTAAACTTATTAGTGAAGCTGTAGGTGAATTTTAATTACTTTGAGATTATTAACAAGACAATATTTGTTTTCTAATTATTCGTAAGCATAATTTTCCTATGTATTTATAAAATATGTAATTACTTTCCTTCTTATATATTATATTTTATGAAATCAATAAATTTATAATAGTAAAACACTTTTTTCATTTACAACAATTTGACATGAAGTATTTATGAACTTAAGTAATTAATTGGTCGATAGAGTAGTTGGTTTAAGCCCAGCCTCATAAGCTGAAGGTTCTCAGTTCAGTCCAAATCAGCTACAACAAATGTTGAAAAGGATCACCTGATAACCATCGGGTAACCGGTTTATCATGTATTTGTCATTGGGCAGTTAATTAAAGATATTTTCTAAGGAATAGTCGGCCTTAGTGTGTAACAATCACTACATTCACTCATCAACAATCATCACACTCTTTCGAAATACATTTATACATATGACAATCGCCGTCTTAAGAATAAATAAAATAAATAAATTGTATACGTTTATTTGTTGTGTTGTTTATTGTTGTGTGACGTTATCAACGTTTTATCAATGAATTCATTAAAAGTACTGATAAATATGTACTGTTTGTATGTTACTTGCATAAAGTACACAAATCAGCCTAGATAAATGTATTTATATGAAAACTAATATAAACATATTATTTATTTATCGTATTTATGTATAACTCTATTCTGACTAATATGCCTGTATCTTAATTCTATGATAAAACTAGTAAAATATATACTGCACATAATAGTTACGCTCAAAATAATATTATTTTAGTGTTAAATTTAAACTTGTAAATTTTATAGAACATTTAATATAGCGTCAGAGAGCTGTTTTGGAAAACGATTAACATTAGCAGCCTGAGGGCACCCTTATACAGACACAGGGGGTGTAGTGTAAAGTGGGGGTTGAAATTAACTTTGCTTATGAACCCATACGTAAAGTGAATATGTGAATAATTAAATATAGTTAAAATTATTTTTATGTACTGTATATTTTTTCAAACAACATTTCAATTATAATCCTGGGAAGCAGTAATTTTAAGTTGTGTTGGTAAATTATGTTCATTAGTATTAATCAGGATAATTTTCCAAATAAATCATTTTAAGGAGATCGCAGGACATTAGTATTATGTAAATATACATAGAAACGTTTATGTTGCTTTTTTACGGTTCTACTAAATTACTGACACATTTGTGAAAGTTGCGTTTGTTGCTGGAGAATGTATCATTTCACGATTCATAGAATATATTGTGTATACTGGTTAATGGATTTTAGTTTTACATAATAGAACTACATATATTTATGAAATAACATGAATTAGATCATAGGAAACTAGGACTCAGTTAGTCTTGACTCATTTCTCATGAGTTGCATTTTGGGACTAAAATCTGTTTTTTGGACACTTTAAAGTCCAACTGGCCGGTGCCAGTGGACAGTGTGACGATCGATGGGGTAGGGGGGATAGGGGATGAGTAAAAGTCCAATAAAAAAAAAAAATTGTAGCAGAACTAATGGTGAAGTTTTTAATTTAGATGAATAAAATGTTATTTAGAATTTAAAAAGTTTTGTAATCTTTCAATAACACATTTTTCTACAAATATGGACTATTAAAAGAGAGTTAGGCTTATTTCATACGTTTTATTACACATTTAGGCATTCTTTTTATTGGAAAATTATGTACATTATAAAATAAAATAAATATACACAGTTAAAATATAATTTCATTTTTACAAACTCTTTAAATACTACACTATTTTTAATGTTTTCTCTATTAACTATTTGGAATAAGAACCAAATATACACAAAAAATGCAGACGTCAAGGCAGCTCAAAGGAGATTCCTCTCATGGATGGAGTGGAAGTTTCCGGTGATTGGTGAAGTGGAAACCCGTGCAGAATTGACTTTATTAGCTCGTCGAGCTGTGACTGACCTGCAGTCTTTTACAGATTTATATCCACTTTAGGGATATTAGTCTTAGAGTTTTAAATTATAACTTTCACTCAATGAATCCATCTGTTTCCTCATACTTTTTAGTGTGTTATCCAGTGATCAGATATGTTAGCGCTGCAAACAGGCTTCACAATCTAGGTTGTTTTGACAACCATAATAACAGGTTTTTAAAAATGCTAAAAGATCCATATAATTCTTGACTATGTGACGAAACTTACACTCAGCCAGTTATGCCCCAAGTGTTGCATGTTTTGGCCTTCAGCTGTCTTAGATACTTGAGAGTTCAACTGATCAGAGTTATGGCCAGTGAGTGTATATATATAAAGTGAAAATTACACTTATTCATTACTCAATCGCTGAGCATTCAAAATTCTGCAACATAAACTAAAAAGATAACGTGAGAATGTTGCTTATTTAAATTGTTAACTACACTAAAATAACAACAGTGATACCTACAGTCACTAATGCACCAAGTTACTAAATAACCATTCTTATTTTACATGTAACTGAATTCTTTGAAGGTTGCAACAATACCAAACAACTGTAACTGTTACAAAACTAATAATAGTATAAGGAAGGACTATTAACATAGCATACATTAAAGCATAAGCCTAGTACAAGAGAAATAAACAAAAATCTTAAAAGAGTAATGCTCCTACTCATAGAAAAGCCTGCAACTTTTCCAATTAAAAGTTCGGTCATAATATGAGCCTCAGCCACCTCCATGTAGGAGTATTACTGCATGACGGACTTTAAGTTTTGTGCTTCTTAATAATACTTAAGGAAATTTCTTACATGTAAGTTTTCACTCGGAATACTCTCTCATGGTATATTACTCTTTTTAAATACGATGTTTTTAAATGAAAAATTTATCTATATTTAGGAATTTATCTATGAGGAGTTTATCTATATCAACAACAACAAGCTGTGAAGGTGGTATAGCAAAAATGTTAATCTGTACCACAGCGCATTTTTTCGCCTCTCGGCCGTGACTCGCTGATAGACTTTGGCATTGCTGACCTGATCCACACGTTCTTGGACACATTAAACAGCCGGTTTAACCACCCTACCCAAGTTCTATAATTATTATGATTTAATTATAATGTAACGTTTGACTAACACACCAGAGACGTGTAAATAATCACGCAACATTGAATTATAAGTTGTGGCATTCCTGAGAGTGGTGGACGAGGCCAGTAACGTCACGTTCCTCTTCCTCGTTCACTCTCGTCTGCGCCACTATCAAATAACTGCTTAACCCTTGTATTCTATAGCTCTAGGATCACTCACCTCCCCACTCTCACTTGCTAGCTCTATTAAAGCCCCCAGATTGGACACCTCCCGAAATTGAGTCATGGGTACGTTCCAGAGTTACAATACTATTTAATTCAGAAATATACCTGTTTTCTATATTTACGAACTGTTACGTGTTCTAGTTATCCTAGCTACATAACTCTTAGCAGCCGGTACTAATGGGTCTTTATGCACCACTTTATTTATTGGTGTTTCATTGTCACTGTACATAGTTCTACCCTTTAAAGAGGGTACCACTAGCCAACAATACATGCAATCTTATTGGATACTTTGTAGGCTATACACTGAATAACTTAAAAAAAAAATCTCCAACACCAACTTCATATCACTGCAGCCAAAGAATACAATTTGATAACCCCAGTCATAAGCCTTTGAATTTTATTCTGTTCCTACAAGATTTGCCTACGATAAGAGATAAATAATACATAAATTTATATAATTACAAACAGATTATTGCAAAGATTCATACTTAAATGTAAATGTCCTTCGAGTGTACACCAATTATGATTTCTACAAACCAGTCCCATTGGTCGCAGTTAATGGAGGCCATGTTGTGCTATTCGAGCTGTCACAAACAAATCGTTTTCCCCCACTAAATTGGGGCTCACCATTCCATGATTGGGAATGTTGATGGAATGGTGGAGGCGGGATAGCTGCCAGCCTGCAATTGACGTTATCGGCTTTGGGGGTTATTATTGATGGGTATTTCAGCACCATTGGTCGCCACAGCACTTTAGTTAATATCTACAATTCCAAATGAAAATCGACATCATTGTGATAGAGAGAGGGAGGGAGAGAGAGAAAGTGAGTGAGAGAGAGAGAGAGAGAGAGAGAGAGAGAGAGAGAGAGAGAGAGAGAGAGAGAGAGAGAGAGAGAGAGAGAGAGAGAGAGAGAGAGAGAGAGAGAGAGAGAGAGAGAGAGAGAGAGAGAGAGAGAGAGAGAGAGAGAGAGAGAGAGAGTTGTTTTGTTCGTATGAAGTATTTAATAATATATTAATTACTGTACAGTAATTTAAAAAGAAATCTTCTCTTAGTAACCATGCAGAGTATACTACTATAAACTTATTGGATTTGTAATTAAATTATTATAAGCTTAAGTGTGATTTTTACAACTGAGATAAGTATCTATAAATACAAAAGCCAAATACCAATGGCTGACAGATCACAGTATCTTAAATACTATAAAGCTTTGCACCATAAAATTTTCACTCCAATTGTTATTTATAGAGTCTTATTACGTACTAAAACAGTCCTAAAAGTTATTTTCTCTCTAAGACCTACAATAAGGAATATAATAAATTACTCTATCCCAGTCTGTCAGATCCTTAGTTACTATATCCACCATACGAATAAGGGAGCTTAAGATGTTGGTTCACATAAGATGTTATTTTGAACAATGTAAGAGTGAAATATGAAAACAAATAACAAAACTACATTAGTCAGGTCACACGAGCATGTAAAGATTACGGGAATATCCCCTAGTTTACTAATGAGTAAGTTCAATTTATCCAATAGTTTTTGAGAGACATTATTATCACATCTCATTATTATTATTATATATATGGTTAGTCTCAGGTTTTTGTCAGCCACAGTTAGAACATTTTGTCATATAATTATGAGTACATAGTAGTAAAAAAAAGTAACTAAGACACGTATTACAGTAAGTCAGTGTTAATATATGGCTAACAATGATTAATGATATGCAAATTAAGTAACAACGAACTAGGAAAAGTACTACCATTGTGTACGCTGTAAAATATTTAATAGTTTATGAAAATAAAGTGTTTCAAGCCAATTATGGAATGTTTTCTGACGCTTAAATTTTTATTACATTATTCCTTGAATTGGTTTATATAGTCAATGTATATTGTAAAGTAAATTAAATATACACAGTTAAAATATAATTTCATTTTACAAACTCTTTAAATGACACAATATTTTTAATGTTTGCTCTGTTAACTTTTTGGAATAAGAACCAAATATACACAAATGCAGACGTCCAGGCAGCTCAGAGGAAATTCCTCTCATGGATGGAGTGGAAGTTTCCGGTGATTGGTGAAGTGGAAACCCGTGCAGAATTGACTTTATTAGCTCGTCGAGCTTTGACTGACCTGCAGTCTTTTACAGATTTATATCCACGCTGGTTCAGTTAAGGGTATTAGTGTTACAGTTTTAAATTTTGCCTTTCACTCAAGGGATCCATTTGTTTACTCATAATTTTTAGTGTGTATCTAGTGATCAGATATGTTAGCGTTGCAAATAGGCTTTACAATCTAAGTTGTTTTGAAAACCATAATTGAATAATATATATTCAATGTATTTTTATGAAATTGGAGTTAACATTTTGACAGCCATTCATATAATTTGGAACGGCAATACAAATTCTGTATTAAACAGTATCAAAACACACTTTTATTGACGTTTAGTCCAATTAATATATATTTTTTAAACACTTGGAATACATTACAATTATTTCAAATCAATTAGCAAATTCAGATAAAGAATATTTTCCAAAATTAATCAGGCGCATATATATATATATATATATATATATATATATATATATATATATATATATATATATATATATATATATATATATATAGTTAGTATCGGGGAGGACTTAGAAACTAGAGATAATCTCCATTTAGGCATTGAAATTTTCTCAAACTCTTTGCTACAATTCCCTAAATTTATTCATGACTCCAACTCGAGAAGTAATCAGTACATAAGAAGCACCTACATTACATTTTATCAATAAAATTATTATTATTTTGTGTATATTATTTAAATAATTGTAATTAATATTATTTGTATAAATGTACAAAATTAATGAACAGTTGATAATTAATATACTGGCTAGAATATTAAAACCTATTCCAAAAGAATTAAGTCTTGGAGACAAAAGGAGTGAGAGAAAGTGTAAAAGTTGGAGTAAAAAGTTGGATGATATAATTGGCTTCAACAGAGACAGCATTCCTTACTGGAGCTAAACAAGTTACTTCATTTGCTGGGGTTGAAATCAGCTAACTAGGATTTCTTTCAAGTCATTAATGACCAATACAATAATAATACATATAATATAATACAATAAACACTGATAAATTAATAACTGTACGGTACTAAAATATTATTCAAACAAACTTAGTTTGGTTAGTTATGTTGAAATTAAAAATAAAAGCACTTTTTTTGAGATAATACAAAAATGTATTATTGTATTATCGAGACTCCTCATCCATAGATTACTCACGTTTATACTTATGTATTCATTTATATTTTCTTTAAAATACGACCAGTCTTTGTTAACTATTATCTGTAAACACACTATCTGAATAACTATTATTTAACAAAGACATATATTTATTACATATTGAAAAAATTTCACTAATTTTTAATGTGATAAACTTTCAACTACTTTCGAAACAATAAAATATATACAAAACACTTTTAATACTCGTCTATAGATTCATTTATGTTTTCAGTGTATCCCATTCTTGCATTTATAATATACTCTTTAGATATAAATTCACGCTATTTAACGTAAAACATTACTCTTCTTACTCTTCTGTAATTCCTTGAAATATTTTAAAATGTATGATGATTTTACTACACAGTTATTATTTGATTTGTGAATATAGGAGCTTTTAATTTTCTTATAAAAGAAATATTAAATGAAATACAGGTAAAATAAGTCCTGTACTAAAATTGATAACAGGACGCCTTTTTTTAAAGAAGTGACATCATCTAACAGAGATAGGCTCAATAAAAACAAATCGTAAAGTTTATTGGATGTGTGACAAGTGTTCTGCAGGGTTGTTTCCAGCCTACGTGGTCGTAATGTGAATAAAAACGTTACGTACGATGTACCCTCGAAATACAATCAACACATCGACACTGGTACTGAATAATACTAGTTTATTGCAGACTCTAAGAAATACATTTATACTATCTACATTATGTTCGAAAAAACGATTTATTTTCTTGTGTTTACTAATAAACAGTTTGATTAGTTTAAAAATGAATGCCTATTATATTATGCTGTTCCACTCCTCCAACGTTCGGCGTCACAGCCTGGTCTCAACTTCATTAACCTACTGATTTATCTCTCCGGGGATCGTTAGTAATAATATATACATACATACATACATATACATATATATATATATATATATATATATACATATAAATTTGGTTTCACAGTACTTTGGGCCCAGCTCGCCTCTTTTCGCAGCTGTTTGGGCCCAAGCCTGACGCCACAAGGTGAGGCCAAACGGCTGGGTTTTCATAGATGTTCGCAGTAGATTGAGCTCACCAGTAGTTTGAACCCACTGAGCCCAAACTCATGGTCATCACTTTGGGCCCATCTTATGGCGTCAGTAGTTGAGAGCAGTGGTGTTATACTCACAGACCTTTGGACTCAGTACCATCCAGCACTTTGGCCTCACCATCTGGCATTAGTGTATGAGTCGTATGATGTTATTTATACCCAGTACCATCCCATCACTTTAGTTTCACTATGTAGCCGTAATATGTGGGTTACATGGTGTTTAATTATTACTCATAGACTTTCATGCTAGTACCATCCATCCTTTGACATGTTGGACACATACATGTTCAGTAGTACGAATCCACCCGTCTTCTTATACACGTACATTAGTAGTGGATCCTCCCATCTACTCATACACTTACAGTGGTAGTGGACTCTCCCGTCTACGCATGGCAGTGGACTTATTTGTCGTCCCAAAAAAATGTACAGTGGAAGTGGGCTTACTCGTCCATCATACACGTACAGTGGTGGTGGGCTCACCCATCCAACTAAAGTAATGTACAGTATTAGTGGACTCACTTTTCGACACTAACACATGTACATTGGAAGTAAGCCTACTCGTACATCAAGCACGTACAGTTGTAGCGGACTCATTTGGCGACCCAAACACATGTACAGTGGTAGTGGGCCCTCCATCTACTCAAATACGTACATTAGTAGTTGACCCTGCTCACACTCATACACATGTACAGTGTAGTGAGCCCTACTATCTACTCAAATACGTACAGTGGTAGTTGACCCTGCCCACTCGTACACATGTACAGTGATAGTAAGCCCTCCCATCTACTCATACACAAAAAGTGGTAGTTGACCCAGCCCAGTCATAAACGTACAGTGATATTGAGCCCTCCCGTCTAAGCATACACAAACAGTGGTGGTTGACACAACCGTCAACTCAAACATGTACAGTGGTAGTTAACACTGCTTCCTCATACATATACCGTGGTAGTGGACCCACCGTCAACTCATACACGTACAGTGGTAGGTGAACCTGCGCACTCATAACTGTACAGTGGTAGTGGACCCAACCGTCAACTCATACATGTACAATGGTAGTTGACCCCACCCACTCATACACACTAGTATTGGACCCACCCATCTACTCAAACACGTACAGTGGTAGTTTACCCTACCCACTCATACACGTACACTGGTAGTGGACCCACTCGTCAACTCATACATGTACATTGGTAGTTGACCCTGCCCACTCATAAACGTACAGTGGTAGTGGACTCATCCATCGACCCAAACATATTTACATTGGAAATGAGCCTACTCGTACATCATGACCGTACAGTGGTAGTGGGCCCTCCCATTTACTCAATTATGTACAGTGGTAGTTGACCCTGCCCACTCACACACGTGTAAAGTACTTGTGGGGTTTTCTGTCTATTTCTACATTAACAATAGCAATTTACCCTGCCCACTCATACACGCAAACGGGTAGTGGACCCACCCGTCAACTCATACATGTACAGTATAAGTTGACCCGGCCCACTCATACCAGTACAGTAGTAGTTCATCCTGCCCCCTCATACACCTACAGTGGTAGTTCACCCTGCCCCTTTATACACGTAGAATGGTAGTGGAACCTGCCAAATCATAAACGTACAGTGGTAGTGGACTCACCCATCCAGTTAAATAAATAAATAAAAGTTGTGTACTAGTAGACCCAATGACAATAATAGTATAAGTGTACATGCTAGTCCATCATACACGTACATTGGTAGTGATCCCACCCGGCGACCCAAACATATGTATAGTGGAAGTGGGCCTACTTGTATATCATACACATACAGTAGTAGTAGCCTTACCCAGCGACCCAAACATATGTAGAGTCGAAGTGAGCCTACTTGTTATCATACACCTACATTGGTAGTAGTCTTACACGGCGACCCAAACATATGTATAGCGGAAGTGGGCCTACTTGTATATCATACACCTACTGAAGTAGTCTTACACGGCGACCAAACATTGTATAGTGGAAGTGGGCTACTTGTATATATACACATACATTGGTAGTAGTCTCGCCCGTCGACCCAAAAACATGTACAGTGGAATTAATCCTACATGTATATCATACATCTACATTGGTAGTAGTCTTACACGGCAACCCAAACATATGTATAGTGGAAGTGGGCCTACTTGTATATCATACACCTACATTGGTAGTAGTCTTTCCCGGCGACCCAAACATATGTATAGTGGTAGTGGGCCTACTTGTATATCATACACCTACATTGGTAGTAGTCTTACACGGCGACCCAATCATATGTATAGTGGAAGTGGGCCTACTTGTATATCATACACCTACATTGGTAGTAGTCTTACCCGGCGACCCAAACATATGTATAGTGGTAGTGGGCCTACTTGTTTATCATACACCTACATTGGTAGTAGTCTTACCCAGCGACCCAATCATATGTATAGTGGAAGTGGGCCTACTTGTATATCATACACCTACATTGGTAGTAGTCTTACCCGGCGACCCAATCATATGTATAGTAGAAGTGGGCCTACTTGTATATCATACGCCTACATTAGTAGTAGTCTTACACGGCGACCCAATCATATGTATAGTGGAAGTGGGCCTACTTGTATATCATACACCTACATTGGTAGTATTCTACTCGGCGACCCAAACATATGTATAGTGGAAGTGGGCCTACTTGTATATCATACACCTACATATGTAGTAGTCTTACCCAGCGACCCAAACATATGTATAGTGGAAGTGGGCCTACTTATATATCATACACATACATTGGTAGGAGTCCTACCCGGCGACCCAAACATATGTAAGGTGGAAGTGGGCCTACTTGTATATCATACACCTACATTGGTAGTAGTCTTACCCAGCGACCCAATCATATGTAGAGTGGAAGTGGGCCTACTTGTATATCATACACATACATTGGTAGGAGTCCTACCCGGCGACCCAAACATATGTATAGTGGAAGTGGGCCTACTTGTATATCTTACACATACATTGGTAGTAGTCCTGCCCGGCGACCCAAACATATGTAGAGTGGAATTGGGCCTACTTGTATATCATACACATACATTGGTAGGAGTCCTACCCGGCGAACCAAACATATGTAGAGTGGAAGTGGGCCTACTTGTATATCATACACCTACATTGGTAGTAGTGTTACACGGCGACCCAATCATATGTATAGTGGAAGTGGGCCTACTTGTATATCATACACCTACATTGGTAGTAGTCTTACCCGGCGACCTAATCATATGAATAGTGGAAGTGGGCCTACTTGTATATCATACACATACATTGGTAGGAGTCCTACCCGGCGACCCAAACATATGTAGAGTGGAAGTGGGCCCACTTGTATATCATACACCTACATTGGTACTAGTCTTACCCGGCGACACAAACATATGTATAGTGGAAGTGGGCCTACTTGTATATCATACACCTACATTGGTAGTAGTCTTACACGGCGACCCAAACATATGTAGAGTGGAAGTGGGTCTACTTGAATATCATACACATACATTGGTAGTAGTCTTACACTGCGACCCAAACATATGTAGAGTGGAAGTGGGCCTACTTGTATATCATACACCTATATTGTTAGTAGTCTTACCCGGCGACCCAAACATATGTATAGTGGTAGTGATCCTACTTGTTTATCATACACATACATTGGTAGTAGTCTTACCCGGCGACCCAAACATATGTAGAGTGGAAGTGGGCCTCCTTGTATATCAAACACATACAATGGTAGTAGTCTCACCAGGCAACCCAAACAAATGTAGAGTAGAAGTGGGCGTCCTTGTATATCAAACACATACATTAGTAGTAGTCTTACTAAACACATGTATAGTGGAAGTGGGCCTACTTGTTTATCATACACATACATTGGTAGTAGTCTTACCCGGCGACCCAAACATATGTATAGTGGTAGTGATCCTACTTGTTTATCATACACATACATTGGTAGTAGTCTTACCCGGCGACCCAAACATATGTATAGTGGTAGTGATCCTACTTGTTTATCATACACATACATTGGTAGTAGTCTTACCCGGCGACCCAAACATATGTAGAGTGGAAGTGGGCCTCCTTGTATATCAAACACATACAATGGTAGTAGTCTCACCAGGCAACCCAAACAAATGTAGAGTAGAAGTGGGCGTCCTTGTATATCAAACACATACATTATTAGTAGTCTCACCAGGCGACCCAAACACATGTAGAGTAGAAGTGGGCCTCCTTGTATATCATACACCTACATTGGTAGTAGTCTTACACGGCGACCCAATCATATGTATAGTGGAAGTGGGCCTACTTGTATATCATACACCTACATTGGTAGTAGTCTTACCCGGCGACCCAAACATATGTATAGTGGTAGTGGGCCTACTTGTTTATCATACACCTACATTGGTAGTAGTCTTACCCAACGACCCAATCATATGTATAGTGGAAGTGGGCCTACTTGTATATCATACACCTACATTGGTAGTAGTCTTACCCGGCGACCCAATCATATGTATAGTAGAAGTGGGCCTACTTGTATATCATACGCCTACATTAGTAGTAGTCTTACACGGCGACCCAATCATATGTATAGTGGAAGTGGGCCTACTTGTATATCATACACCTACATTGGTAGTATTCTACCCAGCGACCCAAACATATGTATAGTGGAAGTGGGCCTACTTGTATATCATACACCTACATTGGTAGTAGTCTTACCCAGCGACCCAAACATATGTATAGTGGAAGTGGGCCTACTTATATATCATACACATACATTGGTAGGAGTCCTACCCGGCGACCCAAACATATGTAAGGTGGAAGTGGGCCTACTTGTATATCATACACCTACATTGGTAGTAGTCTTACCCAGCGACCCAATCATATGTAGAGTGGAAGTGGGCCTACTTGTATATCATACACATACATTGCAAGGAGTCCTACCCGGCGACCCAAACATATGTATAGTGGAAGTGGGCCTACTTGTATATCTTACACATACATTGGTAGTAGTCTTGCCCATCGACCCAAACACATGTACAGTGGAATTAATCCTACATGTATATCATACACATACAGTGGTAGTAGTCTTACCCGGCGACCCAAACATACGTATAGGAGAAGTGGGCCTCCTTGTATATTATACATATACATTAGTAATTGTCTCACCAGGTGACCCAAACACATGTAGAGTAGAAGTGGGTCTCCTTGTATATCAAACACATTCTTTGGTAGGGGTCTCATCCGGCGACCCTAACGTATGGATAGTTGAAGTGAGCCTACTTGTATATCATACACCTGCATTGGGAGTAGTCTCACTCGTCCAGCTAAAGAAATGTACAGTATTAGTGGACTCGACCGTTGACCTAGACATATGTATAGTGGAAGTGGGCCTACTTGTATATCATACACCTACGTTAGTAGTGGTCTCAACCGGCAACCCAAACATATGTATAGTTGATGGGGGTCTACTTGAATATCATACATCTACATTAGTAGTGGACTCACCCGTAGACCTAAACATATGTACAGTGGAAGTGGGCCTACTTGTATATTATTCAAATATATTGGTAGTGGTGTCACCCGTGGACCCAAATATATGTATAGTTGAAGTGGGCCTACTTGTATATCATACACAATTATTGGTAGTAGTCTTACCCGGAGACCCAAACATATGAGGAGTGGAAGTAATCCTACTTGTATATCATACACATACATTGGTAGTAGTCTTTCCCGGCGACCGAAACATATGTAGAGTGGACGTGGGCCTACTTGTATATCATACACATACAATTGTAGTAGCCTCGCCCAGCGACACAAACATATGTGGAGTAGAAGTGGGCCTCCTTGTACGAGTATACCATACACATACATTGGTAATGGTCTCACCAGGCGACCCAAACACATGTAGAGTAGAAGTGGTCCTCCTCGTATATTATACACAAACATTGGTAATGGTCTCACCAGGCGACCCAAACCCATATAGAGTAAAAGTGGGCCTCCTTGTATATCATACACATACATTGGTAGTAATCTCACCAGGCGACCCAAACACATATACAGTAAAAGTGGACCTCCCTGTATATCATACACATACATTGGTAGTAGTCTCACCAGGCGAACCAAACATATGTACAGTAGAAGTGGGCCTCCTTGTATATCAAACGCATAATTGGTAGTAGTCTTACCCGGCAACCCATACATATGTAGAGTGGAAGTGGGCCTCCTTATATATCATACACATACATTGGTAGTAGTCTCACCAGGCGACCCAAACACATATACAGTAGAAGTGGACCTCCCTGTATATCATACACATACAATGGTAGTAGTATCGCCCGTCGACCCAAACACATGTACAGTGGAATTAATCCTGCGTGTATATCATACACATACATTGGTAGTAGTCATACCCGGCGACCCAAACATATGTATAGTGGTAGTGATCCTACTTGTTTATCATACACATACATTGGTAGTAGTCTCACCAGGCGACCCAAACACATATACAGTAGAAGTGGACCTCCCTGTATATCATACACATACAATGGTAGTAGTATCGCCCGTCGACCCAAACACATGTACAGTGGAATTAATCATGCGTGTATATCATACACATACATTGGTAGTAGTCATACCCGGCGACCCAAACATATGTATAGTGGTAGTGATCCTACTTGTTTATCATACACATACATTGGTAGTAGTCTTACCCGGCGACCCAAACATATGTAGAGTGGAAGTGGGCCTCCTTGTATAATAAACACATACAATGGTAGTAGTCTCATCAGGCAACCCAAACAAATGTAGAGTAGAAGTGGGCGTCCTTCTATATCAAACAAATACATTGGTAGTAGTCTCACCAGGCGACCCAAACACATGTAGAGTAGAAGTGGGCCTCCTTGTATATCAAACACATACATTGGTAGTAGTCTCACCAGGCGACCCAAACACATGTAGAGTAGAAGTGGGCCTCCCTGTATATCATACACATACATTGGTAGTAGTCTAGCTAATCGACCCAAACACATGTACAGTGGAATTATTCCTACATGTATATCATACACATACAGTGGTAGTAGTCTTACCCGGCGACCCAAACATACATATAGGAGAAGTGGGCCTCCTTGTATATTATACATATACATTGGTAATTGTCTCACCAGGTGACCCAAACTCATGTAGAGTAGAAGTGGGTCTCCTTGTATATCAAACACATTCTTTGGTAGGAGTCTCATCCGGCGACCCAAACGTATGGATAGTTGAAGTGAGCCTACTTGTATATCATACACCTGCATTGGGAGTAGTCTCACCCGTCCAGCTAAAGAAATGTACAGTATTAGTGGACTCGACCGTTAACCCAGACATATGTATAGCGGAAGTGGGCCTACTTGTATATCATACACTTACGTTAGTAGTGGTCTCAACCGGCAACCCAAACATATGTATAGTTGATGGGGGTCTACTTGAATATCATACATCTACATTAGTAGTGGACTCACCCGTAGACCTAAACATATGTACAGTGGAAGTGGGCCTACTTGTATATTATTCAAATATATTGGTAGTGGTGTCACCCGTGGACCCAAATATATGTGTAGTTGAAGTGGGCCTACTTGTATATCATACACAATAATTGGTAGTAGTCTTACCCGGAGACCCAAACATATGAGGAGTGGAAGTAATCCTACTTGTATATCGTACACATACATTGGTAGTAGTCTTTCCCGGTGACCCAAACATATGTAGAGTGGAAGTGGGCCTCCTTGTATATCATACACATACATTGGTAGTAGTCTCACCAGGCGACCCAAACACATATACAGTAGAAGTGGACCTCCCTGTATATCATACACATACAATGGTAGTAGTATCGCCCGTCGACCCAAACACATGTACAGTGGAATTAATCCTGCGTGTATATCATACACATACAGTGGTAGTTGTTTCACCCGTCGACCCAAACACATGTATAGTGGAAGTGTTCCTATTTGAATATCATACACATACAGAGGTAGTAGTCTCGTCCGTTGCCTCAAACACATGTATAGTGGAAGTGATCCTTCTTGTTTATCATACACATACATTGGTAGTAGTCTCACCAGGCGACCCAAACACATTTAGAGTAGAAGTGGGCCTCCTTGTATATCATGCACATACATTGGTAGTAGTCTTACCCGGCGACCCAAACATATGTTTAGTGGAAGTGAGCCTCCTTGTATATCATACACATACAATGGTAGTAGTCTTACCCGGCGACCCAAACACATGTAGAGCAGAAGTGGGACTCCTTGTATATCATACATATACAATGGTAGTAGTCTCACCAGGCGATTGAAACACATGTAGAATAGAAGTGGGCCACCTTGTATATCAAACACATACATTGGTAGTAGTCTCACCAGGCGACCCAAACACATGTAGAGTAGAAGTGGGCCTCCTTGTATATCAAACACATACATTGATAGTGGTCTCATCCGGCGACCCAAACGTATACAATGGTAGTAGTCTCACCAGGCGATTGAAACACATGTAGAATAGAAGTGGGCCACCTTGTATATCAAACACATACATTGGTAGTAGTCTCACCAGGCGACCCAAACACATGTAGAGTAGAAGTGAGCCTACTTGTATATCATACACCTGCATTGGTAGTAGTTTCACCCGTCCAGCTAAAGAAATGTACAGTATTAGTGGACTCGACCGTTGACCCAGACATATGTATAGTGGGCCTACTTGTATATCATACACCTACGTTAGTAGTGGTCTCAACCGGCGACCCAAACATATGTGTCGTTGAAGTGGGCTTATTTGAATATCATATATCTACATTAGTAGTGGACTCACCTGTAGACCCAAACATATGTACAGTGGAAGTGGGCCTACTTGTATATTATACACATACATTGGTAGTGGTCTCACCCGTGGACCCAAATATATGTATAGTTGAAGTGGGCCTAGTTGAATATCATACATCTACATTGTTAGTGTTCTCACCCGTCCAGGTAAAGAAATATACAGTATTAGTGGACTCACCCGGCCACCCAAACATATGTACAGTGGAAGTGTGCCTACTTGTATATTATACACATACATTGGTAGTGGTCTCACCCGTAGACCCTAACATATGTACTGTGGAAGTGGGCCTATTTGTATATTATACACATACATTGGTAATGGTCTCACCCGTCCAGGTAATGAAATGTACAGTATTAGTGGACTCACCCGTCGACCCAAACATATGTATAGTGGAAGTGGGCCTACTTGTATATTATACACATACATTGGTAGTGTTCTCACAAGGCGACCCAAACATATGTATAGGGGAAGTGGGCCTACTTGTATATCATACATATAGAGTGGTAGTGGTCTCACCCGGCGACCTACACATATGTATAGTGGAGGTGGGCCTACTTGTATATCATACATATACAGCGGTAGTGGTCTCACAAGGCGACCTAACTATATGTATAGGGGAAGTGGGCCTATTTGTATATCATACACATAAATTCGTAGTGATCTCACCTGTAGACCCATACAAAAGGTACAGTGGAAGTGGGTCGACACTTCCGATGTTTCTATTTCAGATTTTTTATTTTCTAACTCTGACTATCATTTTAGGGCACACCTTGAATTTATAAGCGACAAAAAAAATTTCGGGAAGTATGCCATATGAGATTTATTCGATTGACAGTAAATTTATCTTTACTATAAGTAAAGAATTCTGAAAGACGGTGAAACATTGAAAATGTTTTGATCGTTGTTAGTTGCGTTTATTAATATATTTTTATTACTTTTTAATATATGCATAATATATGTAAATATATAATTGTTTGTAAATAGACGCTACATGAAATGACAGTTTTAAATGTCAATACAAAGAACTGGACTGAAGGTAACTTTTAGTTTTAAAGAAAATTTATTTTGTTTCAAACTTTGGCCACATTACTAGAACCGTGGCCAGTGATAATCCTGTTTATTATTGTGAAATGTAAATTATAATGTACAGGAAATAAATTGCATTATTTCATATAGTATAATAGCTCTATTTTAACTGGTTCAACCACAGGAAATGCTGCACGGGTTGTCTTAAACACCCTGAATTTTGTAAATATTTAGTTAAAATAACAATAATATGTAATATCTGCAGAATAACCGTTAAATTGGCATAATTTAGTTCATTTCAGGCAAGTTTGATTGCGTATAACAGTTCCATAGCTAAACAAAGTAGTTATTTAATGAATCAGATATCTCTTAAAAATTTTAGTTTCTTTGTCAGAGAGCAAAACTACGTTTTGACGCAAGTAGTAAAAACCTTCAGGATGGACGAACTTACATTTTAAATGCATAGTTTTGGCCTCACTATGTTGTAGTAGTGGGTCGTAACAAGAGGCACAGTATTTTTATTCCTAGTATTATTCTTCACTTTGGCCTTACCATGTGGCAGTAGTATGTGAGTAGCATCATGTTGGCCCAATACCATACATCACTTTGACCTTACCATGGACTTAAGTAAGTGGGTCGTATGGTGTTATTTGAATTCACGTATTTCATTGCTATTGTGAGCCATCACTTTAGCTTCCCTATATGGCAGTATTATGTGAGCTACATAATGTATTTATAATCACAGTATTTTATATCAAGTATCATCCATCCACTATGGTTTCAACATTTGGCTTTAGTATGTGGGTCGCGTGATATTAGTTATACTCACATACCTTTATACCCAGTATCATCCATCCTCTTTGGCCTCACCATTTCGCATTAGTATGTGGGTCGCGTGATGTTAGTTATACTGATGGTATTTTATACCCAGTATCATCCATCCTCTTTCGCCTCACCATTTGGCAGTAGTATGTGCGTCGCGTGATATTAGTTATACTCACATACCTTTACACCCTGTATCATACATCCTCTTTAATTTCACCATTTGCCATTAGTATGTGGATCGTGTAATGTTAGTTATACTCACATACCTTTATACCCAGTATCACCCATCCTATTTGGCCTCACCATTTGCTATTAGTATGTGGGTCGCGTATTGTTAGTTATACTCACAGACCTTTATACCCAGTATAATACATCCTCTTTGGCCTCACCATTTGGCATTAGTATGTGGGTCGCGTAATGTTAGTTATACTCACATACTTTTATACCCAGTATAATCCATCATCTTTGGCCTCACCATTTGGTATTAGTATGTGGGTCGCGTGTTGTTAGTTCTACTCAACGACTTTTATACCCAGTATCATCCATCCTGTCTGACCTCACCATTTGGCATTAGTATGTGGGTCGCGTGTTGTTAGTTCTACTCAACGACTTTTATATCCAGTATCATCTATCCTGTTTGTCCTCACCATTTTGCATTAGTATGTGGGTCGCGTGATACTAGTTATACTCATCCATCCCCTTTGACCTCACCATTTGGCATTAGTATGTAAGTCACTTGTTGCAAGTGTAGTAGTAAAACCTTCCTTCCACGCATACCTTTCCTTTCACGTTCAGTAGTACCGAACCCACTCGTCTACGCATACACGTTCAGTAGTACCAGACAAACCCTTCTACCAGTACACGTACAGTAGTAGTTGACCCACACGTCTAAGCATACACGATTAGTAGTACCTACCCACCCGTCTACTATTACACGTACATTATCACCGGACCCATTCGTCTACTCACACACGAACAGTAGTAGTGGACCATCCTCTCCACTAGTACACGTACAGTAGCAGTGGAACCTCCCGTCCACGCATACACGTTCAGAAGTACCGGACAAACCCTTCAACTAGTGCACGTACAGTAGTAGTGGACACACCCGTCAACTAGTACACGTACAGTAGTATCGGAGCCACTCGTCTACTCATTCACGTACAGTAGTAGTGGACCCTCCCGTCCACGCATACACGTTCAGAAGTACCAGACAAACCCTTCAACTAGTACACGTACAGTAGTAGTGGACACACCGGTCTACTAGTACACGTACAGTAGTACCGGCGCCACTCGTCTACTCATTTACGTAGAGTAGTAGTGGACCCTCACGTCTACGCATACACGTTCAGTAGTAGCGGACCCACTGGTACGTACAGTGGTAGTGGACCCACCCGTCAAATCATACATATACAGTGGTAGTTCACTCTGCCCCTTCATACATGTACAGTGGTAGTTGACCTTGCAAACTCATACACGTACATTGGTAGTGGATTCGCCCGTCGACTCAAAAACATGTACAGTGGAAGTGGGCCTTCTCGTCCATCATACACGTACAGCGGTAGTGGACTCACCCGTCGACCCAAACTCATGTACAGTGGAATTAGGCTTACTCTATCATACACGTATAGTGTTAGTGGACTCACCCGTCGAACCAAACACATGTACAGTGGAAGTGGGTTTACTTGTCCATCATACATACACGTACAGTAGTAGTGGACTCACCTGTCGAACCAAACACATGTACAGAGGAAGTGAGTCTACTCGTACATCATACACGTAAAGTGTTAGTGGACTCACCAGTCGAACCAAACACATGTACAGTGGAAGTAAGGCTACTCGTACATCATACACGTACAGTGGTAGTGGACTCACCCGTCACCCCAAACACATGTAAAGTGGAAGTAGGCTTACTCATCCACCATACACGTACAGTGGTAGTGGACTCACCCGTTATGCTAAAGAAATGTACAGTAGTAGTGGACTCACTTGGCGACCCAAACCCATGTACAGTGGAAGTGGGCCTACTCGTACATCATACACGTACAGTGGTAGTGGACTCACCCGTCGACCCAAACACATGAAAAGTGGAAGTAGGCTTACTCGTCCATCATACACGTACAGTGGTAGTGGACTCACCCGTTATGCTAAAGAAATGTACAGTAGTAGTGGACTCACTTGGTGACCCAAACCCATGTACAGTGGAAGTGGGCCTACTCGTACATCATACACGTACAGTGGTAGTGGACTCACCCATCTTGCTAAAGAAATGTACAGCAGTAGTGGACTCACTTTTCGACCCAAACACATGTACAGTTTAAGGGGGTCTACTAGTACATCATGCACGTACAGTAGTAGTGGACTCACCCCTCGACCCCAAACACATGTATAGTGGAAGTGGGCTTACTCGTACATCATACACCTACATTGGTAGTGGACTCACCCGTCCAGCTAAATCAATTTACAGTAATTGGACTCACCCGTCGACCAAAACACAAGTACAGTGGAAGTGGGCCTACTCGTACATCATTCACATAAGTGGTAGTGGAATCAACCGTCTACCCAATCAAAATGTACAGTGGAAGTGGGCCTACACTTCCATCATTTTAGGGCACACCTTGTATTTTAAATGCGACAAAAAGAATTTCGGGAAGTTCTCCATGTGAGATTTATTAGATTTACAGTTTATAGTATAGCTCTATTTTAAACGATTTAAACACAGGAGATATTGCACGGGTTGTCTGAAACACCCAGTATTTTGTAAATATTTTGTTAAAATAACAATAATCTGTAATATCTGTACCATAACAGTTAAAGTGGCATATTTAAATTTTTTTGTCAAGTTTGATTGCGTATTAAAGTTCCATAGTTAACCAAAGTAATTATTTAATCAATCAGGTATCTCTTAAAAATTATAATATCTTTGTCAGAGAGCTAAACTTTTCGTTTTGACGCAAGTAGTAAAAACTTTTAGGATGAATGAATTTACATTCTGAATGCATAATTTTATAAATTTTTATATTCTGTGAAACTTTCAAATTTAAAGCGTTTACTATATATTATTATCTTAATATATAAAATACAAAAACGATGTACTCACTCTACACGAAATATCCTACACCATTGAACAGATTTTTATGAAAATTGAAGGGAAGTTAGCATTTGTATCAAAGAGATCCACTAAGCAAGGATTTCTTGAAATTCCATTCTTAATGAGTATAAACAGCCACTCAACGTTTCCTTTTTTTTCTTTTTTTCATAAAAGCAACATTGTATTAATTTAATAAAACAAATAATTTTAAACAGCTGATACATCAAACATAAATATGGCCCAAAAGCTTATCTATTTTGGGTTTTATTGCGAAATTGTTAAGGTTATTACTACTAACTCTGGCATGATTGAACTACTTTGCGTCATCCTAAAGTAGACCTATAGTGTTTTCAAAACATTAAAACTATTTTATCTACGAGAACGGCAACAGGCTAAGCGTTTATCCTGGTGTAATTATTTAAACAAAACCACGGAGGGAAGCAAGCGTAGAGAACCAACACGTAGCGAAGCAAGAGCTTTCAGCATGTTTCTTGTAAATGCTGTTTGAAATATAATATTTAACTAATTTTGAAAAGTAATATAGTTAATAATCATAATAAATTTTAGGCTGGCCCGATTGTCGTTCTATGTATAAAGGATATCAAAGTACACATTTTCGAGCGGCACATGGAAGGCGCTACCTTGTTTACAAGCAAGTTAAACATGTAAACAATCGCAGGCACACACGTGGGCTGGATGGTCACAGCTTTGTCCTCGAGACTATATGGCGCGCGGGACAATAAGATACTTGACTTGGTATTCTTTTAGAATATAATTGACCCATCTATATGAATACATAAAAGTCAATGTTTTACTGAATTTACTGCAAAAGCTAGTCAGCAGTAAATTCAGTAATACCCGTGCCCAATTTGGGAACTATCCATGATCAACTTGGGGACCCATCTTTGATCAGTTTGGGGAGTAACCTGTGATCAGCTGAGCACCTGTCAACCTTGAGATGTATCAATGCGGAGGTTTCCTAAATTAGATGAAGAGAAATGCGTGCTATTACGTGAAAAACAACAGAAAAACAATCCAAAGGGTCATGACAGTAACAATATTACGTCATGAGAAACACAAAAAAGATCAGATTACTATAAATAGTTGGTACTCCACTTTTAACAGCGTGTTATTTGAAAGACAAACTAAACTAATTTTTTGTTTAGTATACACTTAAACAGTGTTGGAAATTAATTAATGTACTGCCTGTGTTAGTGTCACGTCACGTTTCTCCCAGTAACGTCACTGTCTGTTCATTTACCCATGACATATAGCAACGAATAGTGACATTATTGTAGCTTCTCGCGACTCTTTTAAACTGCGTGAGTTTTGAGGTGTCTTGCGTGAGAGCGTAAGGTGACTTTTGAATGCGTGATTCTCATAAATTTTGCGTCACCTTGATTTATGAGTTGCCAGGTCTGGCTTGGGTATCAATCGTAACCAACCGTGATCAATTTAAGAATCTGACAACGGGGTTTGGGGATAACCACTGTAAGAGTATAGGTGGGTTGGTTGGTCAATTTCTCTGAACCTCTATGTGTGGTAGGGTGGGTGAATAACACTGTATGTGTATAGTTGGGCGGGTGAGTCAATACCACTTTCCATGTATGGGTGGGCAAGTTGAAATTAGATAAGTTATAATAATCTTTACCATTGAATTGTTATAGGCTAGTGGGACAAAGTCTTACAATGATAAATTTACTGTTTTCAAATCCATTCAGCAATTAATTCCTTCACTACTCCAGACCGAAGTCCTTTACTGCATTGGCAGTTCAAGTGCAAGCTGACACACGGTGGGGAAATACCAATGTACGTGTAAGGGAGGGAGGGTGGGTCAATACTACTGTACGTGTAAGGGAGGGTGGGTGGGTCAATACCACTGTACGTGTAAGGGAGGGTGGGTGGGTCAATACCAATGTACGTGTAAGGGAGGGAGGGTGGGTCAATATTACTGTACGTGTAAGGGAGGGTGGGTGGGTCAATACCACTGTACGTGTAAGGGAGGGTGGGTGGGTCAATACCAATGTACGTGTAAGGGAGGGAGGCCGGGTCAATACCATTGTACGTGTAAGGGAGGGTGGGTGGGTCAACACTACTGTACGTGTAAGGGAGGGTGGGTGGGCGGGTACAGACCTCAGTCGACAGGACTAAGTCGAACTCAGATAGTAATAATGACAACACTCGTTCATCAACACTCATCACACTCTTTCACTTCTCATATTCGCCCATATCTTGACGATCGGCGTCTTAGAAATGAATAATGAATAATTCCGAAAGTAATCACATTTACTATGGTACCCCGTGATAACTTTCAGTAGCTACGCGTGGTCAACTTGGTTAGCCATTGTTCATCTTTGGTAACTCGTGCTCATTTTGGTTCGGCAGTCGTAATCAAAAATTTAGTAGCCACTGACAGTTACGCATAGTTTCTCGTGATAAACTTCGGTCGGTACTGACCTACTTTGGTAGCCCGAGATCATTTATAATAGCTACCCGTGATAACCTTTGGTAGCCCGTGATCTTAGGTGATCAACCCAGGATCATCTGGGATAGCCACTGATTTATTTCAGTAGTCTTTGATAACCTTACCAAGCCACCTGTGTATTTATAAAACCTCTACGGGGGTTTGAGGGCTCCGTATGATTAACTTGGGTACCATGTATACCTATTGACCCAAGTGTACACTAAAATGACTCTCCCACTCTCAAAATAGTACAGTGGTATTGATACAACCACTATTACGCACTTAAATTATCGCCCACCTACCCAACACGTACAATGATATTGACCTACCTACCCAACCATTTATTCAGTACATTGTTCCATTCACCTTCTCATTTACGTATAGTGGAATTGATAGGGGAATTAACCAACTCTCCAACCCATACACATATGTTGGTGCTGATTCACCCACTCTCCAATGCATTCCGTTCGATGGTACTGATTTGTTTTTGAAATTTCCCAATAATACTGATTTACCAATAATGATGTTACTATGTAGGTTGGAAGGTCCTCACCACTGCCCGTGTATAAGTGGTAGGGGAGTCAACACAGGAAATACATGTGTTGGTGGGTGGCTAGGCCAATATCATACGTGTATGGATTTAATGAGTGGGATTACCCACCAAACGTGTGTGGGTAGATGGGTGGATCAATCAATACCCAATAACACTGTACGTATATGGGTGGGTGGGTAGACCGTTCCAACGTTCGTGTATGGGTGGGTGGGCCAATATCAACGTACGTGTTTGGTAGGCGAGTAGGTAAATGCCATTATTACGTGTAATGGTATGTGGGTGGGTGAATACATTCACACGTGAACTGGGGCGGGTGGGTTAATATCACCATACATGTATGGGAGGTTTAGAGGGTGACCATCTATTTAATAGAAGAACGGGAGAGGTTGTACAGCCTCACTTTGGTAGAGTTTTGGTGAGTATCTTAGTACAGGGTCAGGAATTACCTTCTTAACGGTAAATGATACCTTCCTCGCAGATCATGAAGATGTTACAAGCCTTACTAATTTTCAGAGGTCTGTGATAGGTGGCGATGATCTCACCACACGTGGCTGGGCGAGCGCGGGAAAGCAAGGCCCATTCCTTATCATATCATTGATGCGTCTACAGCTGCAAATACGTGACAGAATGTTTGTGGGCCACGTCTGTCAGAGTCAGCTGATAACGAGTACTGTTCTTACGAATCCAATTATTTGGTTTTTGTTTATAAGTTAACTAAATGATTAGTCTCAAATTGAAAATTGTTTTAGGTTCTTTTCAAATGTGATTATTACATTAAATAACCTTAATAAGTTAAATATTGTTTTCCACTATTTTGCACTACATAATAGCTTTTTTAGTAGATAAGAAAATTACTTCTCACATGTACAGCCCTGTATTTAAAGAGAAATAAATAAATAATAATATCACATAGATGAGATATCTTGCAAAGTATTTTCATAATTACTATAAACATGATCCTATCATGATAAATTAATTGACCATATTGAAAATTAACGCATTACTTCCTGTTATGTGTGTATACATTTTTTTGTAATCGTTTTCAACAGCACTTAGCAATCAGGAATCAATAACAAGTAATAGTTCTAAAACTATTTCAGTAATTGGAGGAAGATTGATAGTATGCTAATTTTATAGGCATTCCTTATGAAAAACCTTAAAAACTTTGGACATGTATTAACGTATACAAATCTTTAACATTTTTTATCAGTGTTTTATGTTTGAAACTCATAAGCTAGTATTTTTTATTTGTATATTAGTAGAATTATCAATGTACTAACTAGACTAATTTTCGTGTTATGTTATTTTGGGCAACAGAACTCTTTTACACTCCAGGGAATTCCCCCCACTGAATAATAGAATTGCCAATATACAGGAAGCCTAATAAATACAAAAAACAAATAAAAAATAAATCCAATCCTCCATTTTACATACAAAAAAATAATTATAATACATTACTATTCACAAACAATAATTCATAGTTTAGAAAATATATTTTACATTGGAGAAAACAATTATGCCCACTTAGATAAATAGCTGTGCGTGGGCATGAGTAATTTCTTAAGATCATTTTTATGCAAGACAAAGAAATGAGAAATAATTGAATTTATGTAAAATTCATAATATATACAAACAGGGATAGGTTACAATTTATATACATGGATCTATCCAGAAATGTTATCATAATTGTGATTTTTTAAACCGAATAATATAACCTAATTGAAAAAATATGGTTACTGTGCAAGAAAATTGGAATAAGTCATAAACAAGAATATAACTAAGGTCAGAAAACTAGGGGAAAAATAAAACAAATACGACAAATTCATAGTAGAACAAATATGTCTGATTAGGTATGGTATCGGTTGATTGGTAGTCAACCGGTCAGAGAAGTAGGGGGGAAAAATAAAAAAAAAACACGACAAATTCATAGTAGAACAAATATGTCTGATTAGGTATGGTATCGGTTGAGTGGTAGTCAACCGGTCAGAGAACTAGGGGTAAAAATAAAAAAAAAACACACGACAAATTCATAGTAGAACAAATATGTCTGATTAGGTATGGTATCGGTTGAGTGGTGAATAGGTTATAGAGGCCAGAATGTTAGTTATCAATAACTGGATGCGATACTCCGATGCACCCTCTCCCAAGGTCAACAACCATGCAGTTACTTTCCTTTTGTACGTTAAAAGCTTAAGTTTCTGAAATCCTTTGAGTTCATTTGGAATATTTCTAAAAAGATGTTACATTATGAAATGAAAGTTGGTTAATGAGTACACTTTTTAAGTCTATCCGTTTGTATGTAAGTGTTTTGAGAATATCAAGTAAAATAATAATTGTTTTTAAAATAAAGTGTTTTTAAGAGTATAAATGGACTAATTTATTATATAGCTGTCGAATAAATATACCTTGAATTCTTCGAGTAAAATGTCTATAAGATAGCTTCTATTTTCACCCATTGCGGTTTTATTATCGAATTTTATGACGTTTAATGAACCGAATATTGATTTGAAAACACCACCCCAAGCAATATTCCCGCACAAAAACAGAGATTGGCAATATGCATTGTATGACAGTTTTATGTCTGACGGCACAAGGATGTCTAGTAACTGTCTGAAAACAAATAAAAGTTAATGGTCTTTTTTAAATATGAAAACGTGAACACTTCGTAAGAAGTTTATAATGACTGTGTAAAAGAGTACTTATAAACTTCGTATCCTCTACTACATATGTCTCCGCAAACATCTGAAAACTCATTTATCTGTCAGGTTTAGAATGTGTTATAGAAGGAGAATTGAGAACAAGAATATGTTTTAAATTGGACAATAATCAGACTGATACTGCGTGACTCAGACTACGCGATAAATCGTAAGAGTCCTTTAGTTGCCTTATTCATTGGTAATAATGTTATAGTTCCATGTCCCTAGACAACATTTCTCAGCCTAAATATTGACAACAGTTTGAATGTTAACATTCATATAGATTCTGTTTGTAAAAAAATATGTTCGGGTATTTATTCAAATTGAAGATGGACAGGTATCAATACTATTATTGTAGGCCCATATAGGAAGACAGGGAGGGAGGACTTCATGATAGACGTATAGATTAGGACATAAGGGCCTTAGTCATATCCAATATGCAACTATTCTTAATACTTTACATAATACAATCTTGTGTATTGGTCATTTTCTAAAACTATTATAGAGAAGATTTAAGATACAAATTGGTGAATGGTATTTGGTTAAACACGCGAAGTACCATAGTGATTCAAGGGCAAGCAGCAAGCATAATGTTTAATCAATGAGGGTTGAGTACTTCTTTGTACAATTAGTATTCTTAACCACATTTGTATACAGAATAGGAATATACTTAGCCAACACATCAGCATTTTGCAACTACGAAGTTAACCTAAATCGCACCTCAGTTACCAAAATTGGTTCACATAGTGTAGTTTGCAAATTGAGAAGGAAGAAAGACTAAACTAGCCCATGTGCCACTTTACTCATTAGTTTATTTGCATTTAAGTTTATTTATGGATCCATCCAGTTATATATCTTAAGAGACCCGTCTTTGTTGTGGATACGACAAGGTTTCTGAAACGATCGCGATTCTTAGTTAAATGAGGAATTAATCTGAAACCATCTTTGAGCATTAATGTAAAGGCCTCCCATACAGCTTTATTAAAATTCCACCTCGGTTAAGAAAAGGATTGAACAACATAAACCTGACTTTCGTAAAAAAACAATTGACGGATTTGTTGTGAACGAGAAAGGAAAAAAAACGCTTTTTCTAATTGTTATGGCCCTTTAAACCTATTTACATATACTTTTTGTTGTGGGTCTTATAAAATTAAGTTAGTTTTCAAGATTAGCTCTACTTGTTTACACAAATCTCCTGCGCTTAACACATTTCAGTAAGTAAGTATGTAATATTTTACATACAGACGTTAAATGTTACATAGGTCAGTCAGATATGTCAGCCAACACATTGAATTACCAATAAGCTGTTTAGCTTCTTTTACCTTCCAACCATCCACCTCCAACCATACGGAGGTAATGATCCACCCACCTATCCATATACGTATGGAAGCAACAAACACACCTCTGTTCTACCCAGACATAATATAATCAACACAGCAGGTATAATCACTAAAGCTCTACCTGAAAGGTGGTTAGCATGAGTAGTCTTCCTGCATGATGGTAACCTAGAGTGGCGGGGCGTTAAGATTCGTTCCTGATCAACCTTTGATTGCGGGGCGTGGGTTAACACGCTAAACGTACGGACCCCCAACATACATACACGAACGGGGGTGAACACCCTGCAACCCACTCATATACACCACGTAAAGTTGTAATAACACGGCCATCCATCCATATAAGTACGTTGATAAATGACCTTCCCGACCACCCATACACGAATGGGGTATAGTGACCATCTCACACACCCAAACACGTACGGTGGTATTGACCCACTGGCCCATCCAAACACGACCACTAGAATTAAGAAAACGCGTATGATGTTATTGTCATGCCCAACTACCCAAGCACTATAGTGAAAATGACCTACTCAAACACCCATGCACGTACGGTCTTTCTACTCACTCATACAGTTATGGTGAAAACGAACCAACCTTCCAGCCACCTTTACTAGTACGGAGGTATAGGGCCACCTACCCACACATATAAGGTGGTATTGACCCATACATACACGCTGTGGTATTAGCCCACATACCTACTTATGTACAGTGGTATTGCCTCATTCAACCACCCATACTTTGTACTTGTATTATTTAGGGAACCAGATAGAGGGTAGGTGGGTGGGTGGCTGATCGCCACCGTACAATAATGGGTGGGTAGGATGACCATTACCACTGCATTTATATGAATGGTTGGGTCATGGAATGATAGTTCAGGAATTAAGATAGAGCAGTACGCAAAAAACATCGAATAGACCTATTAAATATCTAATGATAGGCCATCATTGCGGAATTTGAATGTATATAGATGAATAAAGAAATTATTTTCAAATCTGAAGTTGAAAAAGTTTACTCAACAGTGTTAATTACTTTGACAGTGACACTATAAATATATCTAATGTAATTTATTCTAATACTTTAGGCGCATAAATGATGTGTACCCGAGTTTGAAGGTAGTTTTCTAAGAAACTAAGAGGCCTGTGATAAGTCCACTCGTACCATGGTTTAACTCGTTTGGTTGTACGTTATAAAATTTGAAGATTCAAATTTTACTGTAATGTTTATCCTATTTGGAATAAAAAATTACCGGAATTTGAACTAGTTTTTACTGTACATCAAATTTACACCATTATTACTCAAAATCCCATTAATTTATCACGTTTAAACGTGGTTGAAAGGAATTTGTTCTATAAGTTTTATAAATTCCATTCACTTATTTTGATTTACGAACAAAATAACGTCCTCGGAAATAACTGATCACATCTGCAAGTACTTGTAGCTAGTATAAAGTTTATATATAAACATGGTAATTATAAAGGACAGTGGTAATTATAAAGGACTTGTCAGTTTTTTCGCTGAACATATTTTGTTATACGTATGTTATTTAATAGTAATAATAATTAAACAATAATTCGTTAAAATATTATTTATTATATTCAATAATTTTATGTAACTTCTATTTCTTACAACGGCGGACACTTCGGCACGGGTCGTTTAGTTGGGTACGCAAACAGGAAATAACTCATAAGGATGGCCCCATTGTCCACAAAAATTTCAGCACATTTTTAAATTTGATGGATAACTGGAAAAATATTATTCTGGTATGTTTGTCTATTCGCAAACTGGACGATTTTACCCCTTTTCGCAAACAAGACTGTTCCCTAATTGGACACAACCGTTTTAAGTGTACTATAAGATTATTAACTACGGAACGAATCGTTGACATAGAAATCAACACCATGTTTATAGCTATTTTCGCGGAGGAAAACGGCCACTTTGATTACTTTGATCACGGGTGCTACCCAAAGTAATCACAAGTACTACTTAATTTTAATTCGTGTGCTACCCAATATTGGTGGTGGCTACTCTAGTTGACTGCGGGTGCTACCTAAAATAATCAAAGTTATAACCAAGTTTACCACGGGTGCTACCCAAGATAAATCACAAGTACTACCCAAATTGACCACGAGTCCTACCCGAGGTAATAACGAGTAGGCAGCCATGTTGACCACGTTTTATAATCGGGGTAATTACGGGTGGCTACCCAAATTGACCATGGGTGCTACTCAAGGCAATCACAGGTACTTGCCAAGTTGATCATGGGTTCTACCCAAAATAATCACAGATACTACCCAAGTTGATCACGTGTGGTACCCAAGGTAATAACTGGTACAACCCATGTTCATTACGTTTTTAATGTGACTGTTCTTAAATGATCTATTACTTACAAATAACTGTAACTTTATAAAATAGCAACCTACTCAGGTAACTCATGTATCTGTATACAATAGTACCCTGGTAATTGGTTATTCAAATTTAATTATTTATGATAATTTATTTTTCATGCATTTTTTTTATAGTTATTAGGAATAACATTAATTTGTTTCTAAATATGTTTTAACATCAGCTTTTATCCACGCAACAAAATCATATCCTATAAACGACAAATACATTAATTGGTTAATAAATATTTAGCGCTTATGTACTGTTGTGCCAAAATGGATGGGTCCAAATTGCTTAGACAGGTAAGGACAAACTACTGTATGCATATGAAATACTGAGGCAAAAGTACCGTGTGAATTGCTGAGGTTTAACTGGTAGACTACGTGAGCCTAAACTACCCCGAACATACATGTTTATGGGGCCAAACTACTGTCCGGTAGGTGAGTTCAAACTGCTTTGAACGTCTAAAGTTATATATTCGAAATTGGTATATGCTTGCAGCAGTTTGACCCCAGCCGCATAGTGGGCCCGAACTGCTGCTGGGCCCAAACTACTTTATATATCAATAAGGATATATATATATATATATATATATATATATATATATATATATATGAAGTAATATAAAGTTAAAAATTAGGGCTACTTACGTATTTTTAGGATGTAACAAAATTAAATAAACATGTTTGCAATTAAATAAACATTTTTTATTAAAATTGATTAAACACAACATATTTCAACTTTATGGTCGTTTTCAATTGTAAATAAAATAATTAAGTTAGGTATATAATAATTCTTTTCTTATATATACTTAAAAATAATTATTATAGACTTAACTTAATTATTTTATTTACACTTGAAAATGACCATAAAGTTGAAACATGTTGTGTTTAATCAATTTTAATAAAAAATGTTAAAGGGTACTCAGTTTTTAATTTTATTACATCCTAAACAAAAATATATATGAATACAAAATATACTGAAAGAATTATCTGAACATGATCAAATAACATGTCTTAAACATTAAATTTATAAAATAAATATTAGGACACGTAAAAATAACTCCGACTCTAGTCTTAATATTAGTCAAATATAACTTTTGATCTATCCATTATACATGGAATTTAAATAAATTATGCAAGTGAATTTTAACTTCGCAGTTATTGTTTGGAAAAGAAGTTTTAAAATGTTTTTCTATAATTTTACATTCCATAATAGTTATTTTTTTATTTGCACGAACAAAAATCTATATCATATAGTATAGTAGTGGATCCAATGTATTAGCACACAAATTACGTAAAATTTCGTTTGAAAAGTTTCGCAATTTAATCATTTATCCTCGAAGCTACTTTGTCCACATCTTGGCTTCTTATATACAAAGCACCTTTTGTTATCCTTAAAATGAAACAAGGAAACAATTTCATTCTCCACTCCTGAGAGAAATACAGACGTCCTGGAAATTTTCCCAGGACCTCATATTTAGTTTTTGTAAGGCTGTGCCGTCTTTATGATCTTTTGTGATGGGACCAAAAAATATCTTACGATGTAAAACTTATGAATTAATGTTATAAATTGATATTCTATTTAATATAACATTCTTTAAAGTTCTTTAAAAAATTTTAAAAACTTCCTAATTGTCAGTTAATACAGAGTGAACAAATGTTTTATTGATTTAGAAAAACTTACATAGCATGAATGAAATATTGTAAAGTATGATCAGCTTTTCATGTAAAAGTCATTGCATTAATTAACTTCATGTAACTTAGGACAATATAAAACGTTTATATTTTTTATTTTGGGGGGGGGGGGGAGAGGGGGGGGGGGGGGGGGGTATGGTGGGGGGGATGGGGAGGGGGGGGGGGGGGGGGGGGGGTATCGGTTGGAGGGGCAGGGGGGGGGAATAATGGGGGGGGGGGGGGTAAATATGTAAATACCCCTATTCGTTCAACGATATAGGTGAAGTTAACGTATTCCTTAAGCTGGATAAACCCCCCCACCATTACCAACCAACTACAATCACGACACTCGCTGTAAAACCAACTCTTTCCGCCAACCCACAATCTTCAGAATTATGTAACCCCCAAAACCACACAGCATACCCTAGAATACCAACACAATACCACCACCACACGTATAACCTATCCAACTCCAATAAAATACACCCCCTCCGAAAGCAATCATCAATCCCTTGCCAAACACACTCCCAAACCCAACCAATCCTGACCCCTCCAAACTCACAAGGACACCCCAAAAACCCCCACCGAAATCCAAGCTCACTCGGCAACTCCGCCCGACCTCCCTGGGGCCACAACAAACCACACACCCCCCCCGGGACTCCCTCATCTTCAATCCTCAAAAACCACACCAGACTCCCACCAACGCCTACGAAGAAACAACACCCATGACGACTAGAAAAAATCTCCAACAAACATATTTACCAATTTATAAGACTTTACTCAGGTTTTTTAAAATTTAATTGTGATCAGCATAGACCTCCAAATTACTATCAAACCCTAACTGTACACGTAGCAAGTGTTTTCTTCAAACCCGTGTTACTGAGAGTGAGAATGGGGTTGACGACTTTGTGTAGTTGTTCCTGTCCTGGTAATCAGTAAATCAGTTTTCTCCCATTGTTAAACAAGTGGTAACAGACTCTCGACAACATCTACATGTCTACTAAGAGTCTAGTTGTACAACAATCAAGCACTACCTTGGTACAAGACACTTAGACTTTCATGTAATACGTGCAAGATTCTACTAATTACTTTATATAATAACTAATTAACTACAACCAGTTTCCAAGTACAATCAAACTACTGATCATACTAATTAAACTTGTCTAATGTTAATCATAACTAAGTTTAGTTGCTGGGGAACATGGCTATGCGTAATATATTACATTATATTTGGAATGAGATTTTACATGAGTAACTTTTTTAATACGTTATTTTTGTGTTTATATATATTATAAACACACACACACACACACACACACACACACACACACACACACACACACACACACACACACACACACACACACACACACACACACACACACACACACACACACACACACACACACACACACACACACACACACACACACACACACACACACACACACACACACACACACACACACACACACACACACACACACACACACACACACACACACACACACACACACACACACACACACACACACACACATATATATATATATATATATATATATATATATTAATATATATATTAGTTATTTACTAATATATATATTAGTAGAAAAGTTGTAATTCCTAGGGCTGCTATTTATAATAAAGTTATAATATAAATTAACAACTGAGCACCCTTACTTTTATAAAAATCGTTTTAAGGGTGCTCAGTTGTTAATTTACATTATAACAAATAAGTTACATTTACTTGCATATATGATTCTATGAGTATATTTAAGCCAACAAGGGAGAAAACAAATGACATAGTCATGTAAATTTAACCTTCCGTAGCTCGTGTTTCATACGAGGAATCACGTGTTGAACTGTGTATTTCTTATATTATGTTGGATAAGAGGTGTAAATATTACTGCAACTGACTTTTTTAATACCTTAGTATCGAAAATACATAAAACACCATGAATACATTTCTTTACAGTATTTGTTAAGGGGGAAAGTGTGTTGTACTTTGTACAAAATAGCTTATTTTAGCATGTTTTGGGGGCAACGGTTGTTAATATTACTGCAATTGACTTTTTTACCGAATAATAAAAACAAAATGATTATTTATCCAGGTCTTAACTACCGTATATTAACTGAAAAACATAATACAAAATTACGACAAGAATTCGCATATTATATAAAGTACAACAGCCATTATACGACTCGACCTAACTCTTTCAAATAAATTACCTTGACCAATGCAACAACTGGTGAAAAAGGTGGATAGAAGTGAAACTAAATAAATCCCACTTCTCTACCGTGCAGAGCAAAATAACTAAGTAAAATAAAACAACATTTAAAAAATACTCCTGTACTTTCTACAACATTGCAAGAGCCGGAAGAATATCAAATGTTGTATTTGACCTTAGTAGGGATGGAAAATATTATCAACATATCGAATCATCGATATATCACAAACCGAATAGTAATCTAACGATAATATCGAAAGAAAAATATCGATATATCGAGGAATCGATGTAAATGATTTGTCTGTTTTAAATTATG
Source organism: Stictocephala bisonia (assembly GCA_035578905.1). NCBI lineage: Eukaryota > Metazoa > Arthropoda > Insecta > Hemiptera > Membracidae > Stictocephala > Stictocephala bisonia. The sequence goes on along the minus strand of JAQJVL010001488.1, from coordinate 57,443 downwards.
CACTAACTCTTATGTCATGAACAAAAATACTCTCATTGTTTGCTATCACTATTATAATAGCCTACAGTACTGAATGCCTACTTTATTAAACTAGCAGTAGTCTGTGGGGTTGAATAAAAAAAAATTTAAATAAGAATAATGTTACAACTTTTAATAACCGTTTAATATGCCATATTGAAAAAAAAACTAAATAAAGTTACTTTATTATTTCAATGCATGTTTTGTACGCGTAAGAGGCAATTTAAATGGGTTTTTCTGAATCGTGATGATTTTGAGCAGATAGAATAACGTCAATATTTAGTAAAACGATATATCGGACCAAAATACCGATAGGGCATATATTATCGAAAGAAAATATCGATACTTATATATCGATATATCGAAACATATTTATCAATATTTCCAAAATATCGATATATCGTTGCTATTCCTATACCTGAGGGTTGGACCAGTTGAATAAATAGAGTTTGTTATAAAATGTGACAATTTAATTGAAGTAGAATAAAAAAATTAATATTTTTCAAGTTAAATTACATTATTTTTCATATGAAAGGTATAATATGTATAACTGTACACGCCTTTTGTTAAATATTTGTCTGGGTCAGATGCTACAAGGATGAGGTATACTTTCAGATAAAATGAATTGTTCGTGCAATACGAAAATTAAGTTGTGTGACTCTATCAATCGTAAAGAAACAAAAGCTTAATACAAACAGTAAATACATATTTTTAAACAATATGTAGTCACATTTTGGACAACATTATTTATAGCGATTAGTTTTTAGTCAAAGCTATAAACAATGTTGTCTTTGGTACAAAGCTATAAGCAAGTATTATGATTAAAGATAAAATAATTATTTCAGGAACATTTCTACCTTTAAATTAAAAACAAGGAAGTTCTAGGTACATATATTTAAATTACATGATACATAAGGCTTTCTCATGAGGCTGAAGGCCAAGCACTACCACATGGCTGACTTCTTAACTCCTTCACGAGGATGTAGTTAGAGGTAATCGATTCCTATTAATTACATTGAACTCATGAGTTACCACGAAGCAATAACAATTTATCACAGTTCGATAAGGCTTTTAAGTCATAAAATCTTTCACTACTATACATTTCATGAAGAATGCATTGTAGGATTTATAGAACAAAGCAACTGCGAAATTGAAAGTTTGTTGAATTGGGTTAAACTCTTTAAGTCAACTCGCTGGAAGTTGGAAGAAACCGAAGTTTCTGTCACTGATCCGACAAGATTCTATATCTTTTCAAAGAGAAAAAGTTTATAGTCAGGGGTAAATACGCCAGTAAGAGCTAGAAAAAGACGTGACTGACTTATATTAAGTATGTTCCAGATTTAGTCATTAAGACTACTTAACATTTTAAAAAGTGAGGTTACAGTTTTTGAAGTATGACACTACTTGTTATGACGGCATATACATAACCAATCTTATATATTCTATAAATTATTATTATACACGTATAATAATGTAATTTACAATATAATATAATTATTTTAAATGTCTTTCTCATTTATACCTATAAATGTAATATTAAATATGCATTATGCAATAAGAACATCATAGATTCTCAAAATACTTATGATTGTAGTTTAGAAAAATATATAAACATGACAAAACAGCTATTAATAATACAGAATTTTATTTTTAAATAAAATATGTTTGTTTATTTGCTGATAGTTATAAACTGAATACTTTAATTAAGTAATTAACAATTAATTGCTTATTGCTGATGCCATTTTAGGTAGAAGACTCTAAATATAAAATACTTAATTGACTCCAGAATATTAGTTATAAATATATGCTCTAATTTCACTAATTTTTAATAATAATGTTTTAAATAGTATACAGTAAAGGTAAAAATATATTCAACATAATATCTCGATTTTCTAAGGAGTAATTTTTATTCCCTTCATCATGTCATATTTACATTTATCAGATAATATCCAGTTCCATTTGGTAACTAGACTACATTCAATCCTATATAATTGGATGAATACTCTACAACTCAGTTAAATACAAATCGTTGGCCCAAAGTAATCAGGTAATAGTTATGTGGTATGTAGTATTTCTATGCATTACTAATTAGATTTTATTACATTCATTGTAGTATTTTTGGATTTCATTTCAATGGAAAACCTATTGCTCGTAAGATTTCTATCATATGTAGACATTATAAATTATTATTTATGACATAGGAATTCATTTGGCACTATGAAAAAAATATAACTTTGATAAAATACTAAATATATTTGTTATTTATTATTTTTTTATTTATTCTTAAGACACCGATCGTAAATATATGGGCTAATACGGATTTCGAATGAGAGTGATAAGTGTAGATGGGCGAATATAGACATTGTTACATACTAAGGCCGACTGTTCCATAGAAAGTGTCATTAATTAACAGCCCAATGACAAACGAACAACCAGTGGTTATTAGCTGATCCCTTTAAAAATGTGTTCTTACTCTGATCGGGATCGAACTGAGAACCTTTAGCACATGAAGCTGAGCTTTAACAGATTAAGCTATGTATTAATTTAGCTTAAATATTGTAAGAATGTATAAAAGTAAACCCTCTTTTATAATATTATGATAAAGGTATCAAGTGTAAAATATGATTAAGGTAGTGTAAAGTAATAATATTCTGAAATTATAAATATTACGAACACTTTCTGCAATAAAATACATTAATGCTAATAATTTCGAATCTTTTCCGTTGATTCACTATCACTACTTTGTTTTGTTTCCGTTAATTCATTACCACTTGATAAATATTCTATTACTCTAAAAACTGTTCCACAACCATTTTTACGTCCACTGTTGTATTCCTTATCCGCTAGGAATCCAGTATCGCTGGCCTTATCTTATCGCTTTTCAAGAACTTACACACGGAGAGCGCATTCGGCGGTAAGTCAATCATTACAATTTGTGAACAACTTTAGTAGCCACCTAACTAAACGAAACATAACCTAACCTGAACGTAAATGCGATAAAAAAAGCAGTGCTAGTGAAGTAACGGAAAAGGTAGTGGTGGTGAATTAACGGAAAATGTCCATAATTTCTCTTTTTTAATTCGTGCTGTTTTTCTATTTTCTTTCTTGTTTTTATTTTTCTAGTAAAAAAACTTAAAACGTTTCACATATATGAAATAAACAGATGCTTTTAGTAACAATAACAACACTCGTTCACCACCTATATTTTATAATTTAATAATGGTTGGCGTGCTATAAAATAAAAAATTGAAAAAATTATTTAAGCGATCAGTACTTTATTAATCTACAATCAGTAAATTACCAAGAAACTATTGAGCTATTACAACATTAATGTTTTTAAGTGATTGATGGAGGAATTAAGTCAATTAATTCACACTAACTTAATTCAACTCATCTTATGGGAGATTATTAGTCATTTAATGGTCTTCTGCAAGCGTTTGGTTTAGCTCATAGTTATGATGGTTTTCATCAATTTTGATGGACAAATATTTTAAGAATAGACATCCCTCTTACGACCAATTACCGTATTAATTATCGTAGATTATGTACCCAGTTAAGCGTGTGGTATTCAATAAGACTTTTTAAAATAATTCCAATTCTTTCTGACACTATTTACTACGGTATACATAATAAAACAGTCACGTTAAGTTCACTGCAATCCCAGAAAGACTGCCAAGTGCACTGTCTTATATCCCCAACTCCTTATTGCATTTATTGTGCTAATTTTCGTTTACCTAATCTTTGTTATATAAAACATATCACTCAAAAGTTGAAATGGGCCTTCAGGTATGTGCATGAAATTTTTATTCAACGAGTGAATTACTGACGTTAGCTCAGTTGAGGATTCGAACCCTAAATTATGCCTCCTCAGCCATAGCCTTTGAACCACAACGCCGGAAAAATCTATTGAGCCTAACTGATAAGATCAGTATCACTTGTTATCGTTTTTTGTTTGGTTATGTTGACCATGTAAAATTACGGTTTAAACAGTTTTGAGTATTCAACGTATTGTTTGACTGTCAAACAATATGACAAGAGAATATTACTCAATAATAAAACACTAGTTTATTTTTTATATTTACTCAATTAATTGTACCCATTCCAATAATATGTTTAGAAACTTATATTTTATCGCACTTATTATTTTTTTCTTGTTAATTACAACTTTATAAATGGTATTTATAAACCAAAATATAGCTTAATCAAACAGAAGTTGAGTTGGTGAAGCAAACCGACAACACCGCATCAACTTGCAACGTCGGACTATTTTCTAGCGGTAAACTCTAGAGGTGTTCATAATAAACTGTGATTCATAATAGGTAATTTATAATAATTAATGATGTCCTAGCGAACAAAAATCATAACTTAAGGACTCATGCATAGAAAACTAATGATGGTGGTAAGATAATCAAAGAAATTTGGATAGTAGTTGTATTCATGATAGAGGTACTCCTCCTTATATAAACGGGGCAATACGATCTTATACATAATTTTCCTATACTCACTAAACACTCTGCAAATAATTATTTGAACTGGCTCCTTAAAATACTTCTTGTTTTGAAGGAATGATAATCAATTTAAATATTTTATTTTACTAATCATACTTGTTCAGTGAGTCTCGACTAGTAAACTGACCATTGATATCAAAAAAATCCTGCTTAACTGAGTACAATATTGAACCATTGGAAGGGACATAAATCCTTAAAGCTGCTATCAAAGTTGCCATTAAATGTGAATCCAACCTAATTAGAGGCTCAGGTGGCGTGATAATTGTGTGTTGACAAAGACACTTAAAACTTTAATTAGACTGTGTAATTGCTAACATTACGTTTCTTCTGTTAGCCTTTCCCTAAAGCTAACTAACTAGCGTAAAAAGTATCAAATAACTAGAGACCCTGTTAGTATATGCACAATCTTGTTGGATGGAGTACATTTAAATTGTATGATAATTGACTATTTAATAATAATAACATATTATTCAGTAATAATAAATAACATATTTATTGTAATGTGCAAACGGCACAGTACAACCATATCTATTGGGGTTTCTCTTTTGAAACTTTCTTTATGTCAGTTCTTCAATTAGTAACTATTCAATATTGCTTTATTTCTGATTTTATTGCAGTTTTATAAGTATTTATGACGTAAATTATCTTAGAGTCGAAAACAAAAATTAAAAGGTATCCCAAAAAGGTGATGTAGGCCTAAGCACAGAGATTGAAAAACAATATTGAGATCTTTTTCGTTAGTTTACTACTGCTTGATTAATATAATATTGCTCTAAAAACTTTTCCACAATCATTTTTACGTCCACTGTAGTATTCATTAACCGCTAGGAATCCGACATCACTGCCCTTATATTATCGCTTTGCAAGAACTAACACACTGAGAGTGTATTCGGCAGTGAATCAGTAATTGGATTTACCAGCTTGTGATCAACTTTAGTAGCCACCTAACCTAACCTAACCTAACCGTACTTGCGATAAAAAAAAGTAGTGGTAGTGAAGTAATGGAAAATGTAGTGGTACTGAATTAATGAAGGAGGTCCCAATATTGGTTTTAATTAAATTTTAACCCATACCTAGGCTATAACCTAAAGTAAGTAATAAAGCAATAAAGTTTCTTAAAATATAATTATAATTTCCAAAGCACAACAAAAGTTATTTCTTCCCAAATAAAACGAACTTAAATGCATTACCTGTGATTTCACGGACATTTAAAATCTTATTAAACCATATTTTAATTCCCTTTATATGACAATCCCCAATCCCTTGATCCCTCTTAACTGTATCCAATCAGTAACTGGTCCAATCCAGTTATTTCTAATTGGACGTATGATTCGTTAAATAAGTGAATGTGTCTAGGTTCTTTAAGGAGATAAAATGTGAACTGCGTGGCACATTTTGATTGTTTAGTGGGTAAAGATGATTTGTATTATTGTAAGTAGAAATCTATTAAAGTTACGAATCAGGTTTTGTGCCTAGTTAAAGTTGGATAAAGGAATTAGGCTATGCCTTTTAAACATATCTGATTTTACGAATTTTTATTTGCTAATTATGAGAAACTTTGTTTATAAATAAATTGTTGTAAATGCAGTTTTGTATGTAAGGTGAAATATGGATCACACTAGGTATGGTACTCCACAACTTGTTAACAAATGAACCAAACCAGGTGGAGAGTTACCTGGTGTACGTTTTCTACTTTTTATTGTAAAAAGGTTTTATGTTTGAAAGTTACGATTTCACCACATTAGTATTACCTCAATGTCTGAATTTTCGAGAAACTTTTTGAGCGTAAAAACTATTGTATATTATTACTCCGAGCTAAACTTGAATGTTGCAGGTTTACTTTTCGAAGTAACGAGTCATTAAGTTTCTAAGTAATAAACTCTATTTTAATCTAGGAAATATCTAAAGTTTTGCGTGTGATTAAATACGTTATGTGTTATAGTTCTTGGACTGCATGAGTTCAGTTAGAGTTTTTAAAATATCAAGATAAATTTTGTAAGAATTGTTTATGTTAGAGAATTCGTTGGTAAATAAAATTGCCAGAGTATGTATTTTAGGGTGGTTTAAAATACTTTTTTTATTGCATTTACAGGCATAATAAAACCATAATAGGTACACGTTTCTAAAAACATAGTAAATTTGTTCACCTTTATTACATAAGAAAAATTAAGTAGTTGATGTATGAATAAATATGTTTGTAAATCATAGATATAAATCAATGTAATCGTAATATTATACTTAGGAGCAATTTAAACAACTAATTATAGTTCTTTCACCGTTGAGTATTAAAATGTTTTAGTCATAATTCAAAGATTAACACCATATTAACTGTTAATTGTCAGTTTTATGAAAGTTCCTGCTGATAGTGAACTAACTTAGATGCGCTCTTCTTTTATGACGTAATATAAAATAAAGGAGAACTTATGAGAACAATTATTTAGTTTGGTCCATTTTGTTGCAGATACTGAACAAAGGTGTTTTCAGAAGAAATTTCAGTTAAAAGAGAAAATATATATGTATATATATGTATATATATATATATATATATATATATATATATATATATATATATATATATATATTTTAGGATGTAATAAAATTAAAAACTGAGTACCCTTAACATTTTTATTTAAATTGATTCACACAACATGTTTCAACTTTATGGTCATTTTTAAGTGTAAATTAAATTAAAATAATTCTTTCTATTATTAGAATCATTATATATTTAATTTAATTTACACTTGAAAATTACAATAAAGTTGAAACATGTGTTAATCAATTTTAATGAAAATGTTTAAGGGTACTCAGTTTTTAATTTTACTATATCCTAAAAATACGTAAGTAGCCATATAATTTTTATCTTTATACTATTATATATATATATAATATATATATAAACTGATAATTTATTATTATGTGACAATTCAGTTTATATCCTACTGCTTGAACCATTAGCTCTTGGGACAATTCATCGTTCAATGAGACAGAAGACTTGATAGCCTGATTTTTTTATATCTTAAATGAAGATATGTTTTTAGGTAGCTTAACATTTTTCTCAGATAAAAAAATTAAAAAAACACAAAAACATATGTTTTTAATTGTTATTATTACATTTATATAAAGATAATAAAAATAAAGGTGTTGTTGTAGGTTAGTTTTGAATTTTGTTTGAAACTTTATTAATCTCTTGACTTTATTAGTAGAGAATTAAATATTTAACACACAGATTTACCTCAACTCTTCAGAAAATAACAATCCAGTCAGTCACCCTACAATGAAACACATTTTGATCAGTTATTTATATTTCACTTACGGTGTACATTACATATTTACTTACTATAGAACTTTACATTTTGGTAATACTTCTACTTACATTATCATTCATTTATTTATCACTTACCACATAAACACAAATCGTATGTGTTTTTTATGTATTACTAATCATCAGTCATCAATACTGGTTAGTGATGATTAGTATTTCCATGCCAACAATGTACAAGAACTTTGTAATTTTTATGGAAAATAAATCATTATTTCATTATTACAATCGCAAATCCCTCAAAAAAGATTTCTTAAAATATAGGATGGATAATTTATTTATAAAACCATTATATTATGACGATGTTCAAATATGTCGTCATATAAAAATACTATACAGAATGTAACTAAACAGCCTTGCCGGTTTATTTTGCACAACACTTGTTATCAAACTAATGGAGGGCTGAAGAATATCATCCTTTGAGGGTTTGCTAAAGAACTTTGTCCAGCATATTAAATTCTTTTCTTTGCGTTACTAAAAGAGGCAACCTCTCAAAACTTTCAATTAGTTTATATTTTCTTTTCATGTTATTTAGGTACTCAACAATTACAAAATTTAATATTTTCGTAAATGTTTGGTGGTGCTTTTTAATGCTTATGTTGTATCAAAATCTATGGGGAATATTTTAAAAATCTCTTATGGTAAAGGACTGACTATTTATAATATATAAATAGGTAGCAAAGTTCCACACTGGCTTCCATAACGCATCCTCAACGATCACACTGAGGCTGATTTAGTCATATTCAAACATCACTTATGTACTCTATGTACTACCAAGATTTCTTTTAGGATTTAAAATGTTTATAAATTTTACGTTTATATGATTTGTTTTCATAAATTTTTATAGTATTAAAATTTTTGTTGATAGATTCAGAATATTATTATTTTTTCGTACATACAGCGTTGAATATATTTTAAATGTAAAAATTTCAATAAAAATTATTATTAAAGGCTGCGAAGCATTTAGAGAGATGTAGAGTTTTCGGTATCGACAACATCAAATTTCCCAAACTATAAAATACACTACACATCTCTCTATTCTTATAAAAGATGGGCTCTATATTCTCATATGAACGAGAATATTTACAAAATATACTGATTTAATTCTTTATTAACAAACATTCTTTATATAAACCTCCTTTTAAGTGTATATTATCTTTGGAATGATTGCAGAGTCAAAAACAATTACTAAGCATAAAATATAAAGCTATCAATAGTACATACATCAATAGTATGTACATACGTGAATGCCAACATTTTTATTTTCTTGACAATACTTTTTAATATAAAATATTAGTTGCCAAATAATTTATGAATTCGTTTTTATACTATTCATAAGGAGAAATAAGTTGAATAATTGAATGTGTTCTACAAAATAGGCCCGATTTTGTCATTACGGGTTATGATGAGATAAAGAACAGGGGACTAGATGAAAGCATGCCTAAAAACATAACCACTACATCTGGAACGATTTAGTGAAAAGAAAAAAAGCAGCAGATTGATGATTTAAATAGAGTCAAGATATATTCTGAGCAATACAGTCGTTCATTTTTTTATAGTTGTTAATAATTATAAAAAAGTTATAATACAAAGTTGATTTAGTGAAACTAAAGTAGGATCACAATTCAAAGGAAAATATATTTGGCAATCACACGTTATTATTCGCTATAGTTAGCTGTAAGAGAGGACTTTTAAAATCAAACTACAATTAATATATTACACATTTTGTACAACTCTATTTTTCACATCATTTCGTTTCATTATTTGGATCTTTTCCGTTAATTAAATACCATAACCATAACTTAGGTTAATCTAACATAACCAAACCTAACCTAACATAGCATACCTAAAGCTAACATAATATAACCAAACCTAACATAACCTGACCAAAGTAGTGGTAGTGAATTAACAAAAAATGCCCATTACTCTCAGTGAAATACAAATTACGATTCATTAGAAAAAAAGTGGCATGAAGTATTCTATTTATTACTCTGTGAGAAAGTCTTAGTTTTGTAACATGATTAGTACAACTATAAAGAAACAAATGTCGGTAACCAGTTCTTTATCAAAAGAACATAAATGCTGTGTGTTTTATTTAAATAAATAAATAAAATAGTAGTTACAGTACGACGTATTTACATTTAACGCCAACTCACAATGACGTTATCTGTGACGTCACTGCTTATCAGTTTGACGTGTGTAACTCGACACATCTGTCATCCTTTATGTGACTGTGTGATGTACAACCGTTTGTGTTTAGAATTTATATTCTCCAATATTCTTCTATGTACGTTTAACGCCAACTCACAATGACGTTATCTGTGACGTTAGTGCTTATCAGTTTGACATATGTAACTCGACACATCTGTCATCATTTATGTGACTTGACTGTGTGATGTACAACCGTTTGTGTTTAGAATTCATAACCTCCAATATTCTTCTATTTACGTTTAACGCCAACTCACAATGACGTTATCTGTGACGTTAGTGCTTATCAGTTTGACATATGTAACTTGACACATCTGTCATCATTTATGTGACTTGACTGTGTGATGTACAATCGTTTGTGTTTAGAATTCATAATCTCCAATATTCTTCTATTTACGTTTAACGCCAACTCACAATGACGTTATCTGTGACGTCAGTGCTTATCAGTTTAAAGTATGTAAATCGACACATATGTCATCCTTTATGTGACTTGACTGAGTGATGTATATCTATTTGTTTTTAGAATTCATATATATATAATATTCTTCCTATTGGATGTGAAATACCAACATATCTTGTCTATAAAACAAGTGATTTACAATTTATTGCAAAATATTATTAGTAAACAACAATATCAGCCATATGCTTAGGGAATTATACTTGTTGAAAAATTCAAAAAATATAAATATGATTCACTACAGTATTAAGACTACAATTTTAGAACGATAATACATTAAAAGCAACTATATTAACCTTTTAATTCAGAACAGAACATCCAACATAATTTACCACTGAAGTACGGAGCTAAAAAAAAAAAACTAAAAACAATAAACATGATTTTATGCTTCTTAACAATCCTCTAATATGATTGAACCAAAATAACATACATGCTAGTTACTTTTCTTAATAACTTTAATTCATAAAATAAGCGGACTATAATTTAACTTACCTTTTATAATTTACTCTAAAATTAACATTGCCCACGGGATTATAAATGAACTTCATTCAAAGAGTAGAGTTCTGACCATCAGCTTAGTTGGGGTTCAAACGTTGCAACTTTTACTCCACAATACGAAGCCTTAGCAAATGAGCTAGCTACCATCTCGGTTAATTGATCACATAATTCATCATAATATAATCATGATTAAATAAAATGTAGGCCGTAATAGTTGTTATTTTCGTTACTTAAGTAATTATTCTCGATTTTTTCTAAACACATTCTAGCTACTACAGATTTAGAGAAGGGTATTCTCAACCCTTGCTTATTGCTTCAGACAAGGCACGCAAGCAACATTACCCCCTCCCCATATCTCTGACACGCCCTAATTAGATTTATACAGAGCTGCATGTTCACTATTTATAACACAACGTCGAGAACAGTTTGCAGTTAAACGGTATTTCGGATCTAGATAGGGTGTTGAATAATCGGATTTAATTAGGATCTATAATAATGACGATAAATACAGTTTTTTCCATATTAATATAGTTTTGATGGTTCAAATTATAAGTAGTTTATTTAACATTTAATGATATTATTTAGTTAAGAAAATTGTATTTCTGTTATTATTTTAAATGATAAATTATTTGCTCGTTATAAATTTCTAACTCATATGTTATGTGACATTTTCTGTAGTTTTAGTCTACTACGCTTGTTCATTACGTAGTTATCAAGCTTTGTGATACATTTTTTAATTGTTATTTACACTTTTCTTCAGCGTTATTCTCGTTGTTAATAATTTTAGTTTACTATAAAATTCATTATATTAATTAATAAATAACAAAAATGGCAATATTATTTCAGTAAAAGGTAGTTAAATATACATAGCCGTTTAATTGAACCTTTTTATCACGAGTAAAATATCAAATTTATCAAATTTAACAAACTCTGAATATCACTAAAGTAATTGGAATAGTGTGAACTACTGACCTTAATAAAATAAAATTTTGTTTTTACCTTTTTATATATGTTAATAAAACTGTAATATATTTATTATGTGACTACTTTGAACTCAGCCATGCACAATTAATATTGAATTTATTAACATTATTGTTTGAAAAATTCAATAAAATTGTAGTAAAAAATAATATATCTTCGAAGATATTGGTTTAACAAGAGATTCTGGCTACAATAAAAATCATAAGCATTTCTTGTGTATATATGTATACGAAATAATTCGTTTAGAGAAACTTTTAGATTTAAAAGGCATCTTTAAAACATGATTAATTGATCCAACCATATACTCTATCGATGGTTTTGGAAATAAACTCATATAAATTGTACATTTTTTTTAATTTGCTAAAAATCAAATAATTGTTAATGTTTAATTTTAAGTTGTTTCCAATTAAGACATAAGTTTAAGAACAAGCTATTGGTACATACCCTTTATTGGTACATACTCTCTGTACGAATAAGAATAGGAATATTGACAATCGATATAATGCTCATGATTTCATTTAGAGATATACATTAAATACGAAAGAAATATTTACAATTGTAGTTTTTATAAAAAAAAAAAAAAAAAAAAAAAAAAACAGTTTGGTAGGACTTAACTCGTTTGTATGAAACTATAGCACAATTACATGAGCAGTAACCGCAAGATTAGAGTTAGGAAAATAGATAAACTGTGAGTCTAGTCTGAATGTGTTATTAGTTAACTTTTTAATTGAAAAGTTAAATTTATGAGATTGTTTTTATGTTATAAATTAGTGTTTATAATCACTAATTTTGATGTAGTTTTTATAATTAGAGTGTTGAACTTGACATAATATGAGTACCTAGTTCCAATTGATTTTAGCGTTTTAGGATTATATTACAAATTGGGACAAAGTTTTAATTTATTTACTCTGTTACTGGTAAATAATAAATGAAACATGAAAGATGCCGTGTGTCATTGTTTTATTTAGTCGTTAAGTAATTATATGTTGTAAATAGTCGAAGAGGAATTATATGTTGAAGAGGAATTATATGTTGAAGAGGAATTATGTGTTGAAGAGGAATTTTATGTTGAAGAGGAATTATATGATGAAGAGGAAATATGTGTTGAAGAGGAATTATATGTTGAAGAGGAATTATACGTTGAGGAGGAATTATATGTTGAAGAGGAATTATGTGTTGAAGAGGAATTATATGTTGAAGAGGAATTATATGTTGAAGAGGAATTATACATTGAAGAAAAATTATATGTTGAGGAGTAATTATATATAGAAGAGGAATTATGTGTTGAAGAGGAATTATATGTTGAAGAGGAATTATATGTTGAAGAAGAATTATATGTTGAAGAAGAATTATATGTTGAAGAGGAATTATACGTTGAAGAAGAATTATATGTTGAGGAGTAATTATATGTTGAAGAGGAATTATGTGTTGAAGAGGAATTATATGTTGAAGAGGAATTATGTGTTGAAGAGGAATTTTATGTTGAAGAGGAATTATATGATGAAGAGGAAATATGTGTTGAAGAGGAATTATATGTTGAAGAGGAATTATATGTTGAAGAAGAATTATATGTTGAAGAAGAATTATATGTTGAAGAGGAATTATACGTTGAAGAAGAATTATATGTTGAGGAGTAATTATATGTTGGAGAGGAATTATGTGTTGAAGAGGAGTTATATGTTGAAGAGGAATTATATGTTGAAGAAGAATTATATGTTGAAGAAGAATTATATGTTGAAGAGGAATTATACGTTGAAGAAGAATTATATGTTGAGGAGTAATTATATGTTGAAGAGGAATTATGTGTTGAAGAGGAATTATATGTTGAAGAAGAATTATATGTTGAAGAGGAATTATATGCTGAAGAGGAATTATGTGTTGAAGAGGAATTTTATGTTGAAGAGGAATTATATGATGAAGAGGAAATATGTGTTGAAGAGGTATTATATGTTGAAGAGGAATTATACGTTGAGGAGGAATTATATGTTGAAGAGGAATTATGTGTTGAAGAGGAATTTTATGTTGAAGAGGAATTATATGTTGAGGAGGAATTATGTGTTGAAGAGGAATTATATGTTGAAGAGGAATTATATGTTGAAGAGGAATTATACGTTGAAGAAGAATTATATGTTGAAGAGGAATTATGTGTTGAAGAGGAATTATATGTTGAAGAGGAATTATATGTTGAAGAGGAATTATATATTGAAGAGGAATTATGTGTTGAAGAGGAATTTTATGTTGAAGAGGAATTATATGTTGAGGAGGAATTATGTGTTGAAGAGGAATTATATGTTGAAGAGGAATTATATGTTGAAGAGGAATTATACGTTGAAGAAGAATTATATGTTGAGGAGGAATTATATGTTGAAGAGGAATTATGTGTTGAAGAGGAATTATATGTTGAAGAGGAATTATATGTTGAAGAGGAATTATATATTGAAGAGGAATTATGTGTTGAAGAGGAATTTTATGTTGAAGAGGAATTATGTGATGAAGAGGAAATATGTGTTGAAGAGGAATTATATGTTGAAGAGGAAATATGTGTTGAAGAGGAATTATATGTTGAAGAGGAAATATGTGTTGAAGAGGAATTATATGTTGAAGAAGAATTATATATTGAAGAGGAATTATTTATTAAAGAGGAATTAAATGTTGAAGAGGAATTTTATGTTAAAGTTAATTATGTGTTTTAGAGGAATTATACGTAGAAGAAGAATTATATATTGAAGATGAATTATATATCGAAGAGGAATTATATGTTGAAGAGGAATTATATGTTGAAGAAGAATTATATGTCGAAGAGGAATTATATATTGATGAGGTATATACTGAAATACGAATTGAATTATAGTATGGTATTTATATTATTACAGTTTGTTATAAGATCGGTAGGTTTATTTTACGTACATGTTATTGACCCACTCACCTATAGAATGATATTGGCCCTTCCACCCACTCATACACGTACAGTTATATCGCCTACCGGTACAAATGTACTTGTTTGGTTTGACAAGCCCGTTCACCTTTGGGTACTTGTATGGGTGGGCAGGTGTGACAGTACAACTGTACGTGTATGGTTGGGTTTTTAAGCTGGTTTGATAACTATGGGTATCTTCATTCGTATTATTATTTTAATACTCATACTTAATATTTTTAAGCACATCAAACACAAGTATGGTTTGACAAGCCCATCCTTCCACTAACTTAAGCATGGATAGGACACAAAATGATCTTAGGTTAGTAACTATCGTTCTATATATTTTATATCTGTGAATAAGATAATGTGTTTTCCTAACTTCAGATTTTTAATGTATCCTTTTTTAAGAATAGTATAAAATGACTTATAAGAATGATATTTCTCTTACTACTTCTCAAAATAATACGACTACAAAAACTAATCTATTAATAGAGTTCAAGAATACTAATATTTTAAAATTAGTGTTCAGTATGACGAAGTACACATTTTCATCAGTAAGTCATGTGACAGATAATTAGGAATTCAAGACCGTCGTATTTTCTCAACAAAGTTAGTGCCCTGTTTTTATCGCACCAGCCTTTATTGGCAATGTTACACCCTTAGAGTGGGGCGTCTTGTTTTCTTCTCTAGAACGTGACTTTCGTCTAGTTACGCGACCGATACTACACTTGCTACACATGGACACATTGGAACAGAGTTATTACAAAATAAGAACTAAATGGTTAAGTCAGTTTTGTTTCATAAAAAATATCAAAAGTAAGTAACTAAAGAAAGTAATTTTAAAAACGTTTTTTTATTGTACACTTACCAATTTTTTTAATTACGTTTAAAAAGGTATTCATTATTTTACTTATTTTAACTGTTTTATTAAAACTTAAGGAATCTCCTCCTGTAGTGCCAATGATGATTTCAAAAATAAATTGTTATTTATTTTAGATATTTCATTTGTATTAAGCTTCAAGCAAATCTCTTAATGATTAAATATAAAAACAGCAAGATTATTTCTCAGAGTCTAATTACAATATTTATGTATTTATAGCTATAAGAAATACTACTGTAACTTTAAATACAATCAATTTAATGTTAAAAAAGATACAAAAGATTAGTTAATTGTTTCACATAGCAAGTAACATTTTGGTTCCATTTGGAATTTTTAGTAATATTTATTCTATCATTGGATTCCCCTAAAACTACTGAATTCGTGGAAAATAAGTCCTAAATTATAATTCGAAATTTGTGTGTAATGTGTTACATCTTACATGCAGCTTTCTAGTTTATAGGGACTTGACCAAAGGTGATTAAGTTTTATACAATTTTTACATACGATTTTTGTGATGAGATTACTTTTGAACTGTGTCTATTTCACGTACAATACATTTAATAGTTTAGAAAAGGAAATGATAACTTAAAATTGCTTTAATCCTAACATATGAAAATGAATGGTTGATCAACGAAGTAACTTCTTTATATTCATTTAAAAAAATCATTTTACAATTATAATAAGATAGTATTTTCTTAATAATACGAATATTATTAGGTTAAGTACAGGTAACAATGTATTTAGAATACATTTAGTCTGCTGCTACAGTGTCTAACAAATGCTATAACAGTTTACATAATGTATTTTGAAAAATAATTTTGTTTAAACATAGTTACCTTTTTTCAGAAAAAGAATTAAAAAAACGAATCCGTCATACTCATCTGTATTGTACTAGTAAACAATAAAACACGAACCAATTTACTGCAGGTGTGTTGATACAGCGTGGTTTGATACATTGCATTGTTTTCTCTCAGTACATTACTCTTTTTTATCCATTTAAAGTTATCGTGGAGATATTTGACACAATAAATAAACATTTGTCAAAAGTGTATTTTAAATAATTATTCACCATTTTAGTCTTAAAATAAAACTATTTAAATGGACTAACAATATATACTAAAAAATTCTTTCATAGCCATACTTTATGAACTATATATTTTGGTTAAATAGTTCGTAAACAAGTGAGTAAAATGTTCGTTAAAAGCTAAAAATTGTGTTCATTGTTATTGTTTTTTTTATGAGATACATGTTTACCATGTAACGATGTACTCAAGATCAAATCAAAACATTCTTTATTGTCATGTTCATCAAGAACAGAAATGGTGTCGATTGTACAAATATAGGTTTATAATGCAGTAATGGTTGAATATGCACATGGTAATATAGTTCTTATGGCTAGTCAAAGTTACATTGTAGAAACTCGTTGATAGAGTAGAATGGTTGATCAGTCAGCCAGTTGTGAAGTTTTGTCTTCAACTTGCCTCTTCTACATTTTCTTATATCCCCTGGTAGATTGTTAAAGAATTTAACTCTCTGGTATGTTGGTTTATTTTCCAGTACAAGAAAGGCGATGCACTGGAATACTGTAGAGGTTAGCATTACGTGTGTTGTATGTATGTAGTAGATCATGACCTCTCAGCAAGTCCTGCCCATTAGCATGCATCACCACTTCTTGTATGTAGAGTCCAGCAATTGTCAAGATCTTCAGAGTCTTAAAGGCTTGCCTGCAGGTGTCAAGTCGTTGGAGTCCGGCCAGGATTCGGATTGCCTTCTTCTGTATGACAAGTATCCGTTGGATGTTCCTTGCTGAGGCTGCTCCCCAAGAAATCTCCTACTTGCAGTTTAGTACAGGAGTGAAACAATCAACTTACAACTTTAAATGGTGCACCCCTTACAATTTATTTGAAATTTTTTTTCAACACATAGACCTTATTTTCATATTTTAGTGATGTTTTCAATTAGTTATTCAATATATTCATATTTAAGGATTCAACATTGAAAAGACACAGAAAATACACTAATTTTTACTACGGACTGTGCATGATTTTTACAATCGTGTAAGAACTAAAATAATTTACATAAAATTAATTTTCTAACAGACAGGCAGATATATACTTCAGGGTGAATATTATTTATAATCCACTAACAATCTACTAATCTTTGTAAACCAACAAGATATTTCATGAACGTTATCAAAGATTGAACAATGGACCCTTAGCCTCCCAGCTGGAAAAAAATTTCAGGATTATTTAATATATATTTTATACAACGTAGATTGCACAAAATAGTTGGTTATAAAATATAGATATACAAAGATATAAACCAATACGGAAAATATATATTCAATCAATCAGTAACATTCGTCTACTCAACAGTAAAATGAAAACAAATTAATATTAAAACACACACAAATTTGTCCTACATTCAGTAAATTGTTAAAAGTCAGTAAGTCAACAACGTTCTCCCGAGGAAAGGCCGTACACAAAGTTGGTTTGATTAACGACAAATAATGGAAATACAAACATTGATCAGCAAAACATACTTGACTGTTTATCAAACAAACAAAAGTTGTCAATTACGACCCTTGCAAACAATTAATTTGTCTCAGCTGAAATAAGCTTGTAAGGTTAGGGGTAATTGGACATTTTATTTTTAATTCAGTAAGACATTTAAATGTACAGAGTGTTGAGACCCATCCCCCCCCACCAAAGCTGGTAAGCGTGCCAACCGGGGGATGGCTCAAAACAAGTCGAGCGATGGGATCACGGGTGGCAGTTGGAGGGTCAAAATAAAACTCGGCAGCTGAGCAAAAAGACTTTATTACCAAGAAAGCAAGTATTAATTAATCAAAAACGGCAGAAGGCCACAATATAAAATAGGCAGAAGGCCACAATATAAATTTGCAATTAAATAAATAACAAACCACACACAAAAGCTACAAGAACAACAAACTCTACAAATACCAAATTTAACAATTAACAAACTGTATGGCCTATCTGCAGCCTAGCCAGAGACACCCAAAACGTAAGACAAAATTTATTAACAATTTAAAAGGTGACAAATTCAGAAACAATTTCGATAACCCCAAATAAACCCGGCAATTTAGCCCACAGCCCATAATTCCACCGGGCCAGGGAGTAAGCCGGAATCCCTGGGCAGCTCCGAATAAGAAATTAATTCAAAGAACAACAATCCCCTTTTGGTGAGATTAAAAATTAAACAATTTAAAAAAATATATAACACGGTACCGTTTTAGTAAAAAGTCACTTCACGACCTCCATAATACAATGAACGAAAAATATAACTAACAACCACTAGGCCTAAACATATAAATAAATAACATAACTTAACCATAGGGACCTAACAACTATAAAATCTAAAAAAATATAACAACAAATAAAACTAATTAATTAATAACAAGAAATATAAATAAATATTAACATCCAACGTTCTTTGTCTATTTTTAAGTTTTTTTTATTTCTTTAATAAAAAAATATATAAGTCCCCAATGGCTGTGTTGCATAAAATGACTGTTCAAGTTTAGGCCTAGGCCACATAAAGTTCCATAAACATTTTTTTTTCTTCCTTTTATATTGCACTTTTTTTTCTTTTAAATGATGCCATCAAAACCCCCCAGCTCAGCCGCCGGGAAACAAAAAGGAACGCACTGACCTGAGGACAGAAGACTTCTACCCACGGATGTAGATTGGGCCGCAGAGTCGTAACTGGTCTCAATTTATGGTCCTCAGGCCAGGCGGGCAGTGTAGATAATTGAACTTTCCCTGGACGACAGGCTGAGGGTAGAAACGTCCTACTCAAGGACCCTGGAGTTTAGGAGTCTCTCAGCCGGCAACCATGACTTGACGAAAGCTGCAAAGAAACGACCAGAAAACTGGCCAACCGGACCGACGAAGGCTGGAACACGGAACGACCGAGTCCAAGCCAACGGCCACCAAAGTACGCAAATCGCCGGGCACAAGCGAATCTCAGGCAGCCCGGCAGACAACGACAAAAAAGAAAAAAAAAATATGTACCGGTCAAAAGACCCGGTACAACCTCCCTCTGCAAAACTCAACACACCCAGGCAGGGGAGAAAACTCGGTACCTCAGGGAACCCAACAGAAGACGAAGAAGACCTCCAAAGAGTGGTGTTCCAAGGACGTCCAAGAGAAACTAAGAGGGGAAACCCCTCGAACAGGGAGCAAACTACCCTGACTGTCAGGCCCGACAAGAAAAAAGAGAGAGAAAAAGACTCTCTCAGAACAGCCACCTAGGGCACAGAGGTGATCAATCTCTTTGCCCCAAGAAACCCCCAGGAACACCAACTCCTGGACCAACCGTTCCCCGGAAAGCCTTAAGCTGGGACATATGGGCTTTCCTGAACACCCTGCCTGACTGGGGATCAACCAGCAGAGCAGTCACCGGTGACAAAAACCTGTCGATGCGGTGGGGACCAGACCACCGATAGCACAACTTTGCAGCTCTTCATTCCACGGCCGAACTGACTGGGTGAGCCTGACAAAGAACCAGATCTCCAACCTGAAAAGGGTTAGGAGTACGACCCTTATCATACCTCCTCCTCACTCTCTCTCTAGCACGTAGCAGGTTGCGCCGAGCAGCCCGCCACGTGGACACTACGTCAGTGGCACCTGGCGTAGGTAGAAGATCCTCTAGCCTCCACAAGTTGGACAAAGGGTTGTTAGGAGGGTAGCCATGTAGAATCTCGAAGGGAGTGGCATTGTGACTCTCATGCTTGGAAGAATTAAAAGCAAGCTGGAGCCAAGAGGGACTCTCATCCCAGGTGTTCTGCTTCTCAGCATGGAAGGTAATAAGGGCAGACCAAAGATTGCGGTTGAACCGCTCTGCATGAGAAGGCTGTGGGTAATAAGGAGAGGTAGTCACATGCCTGATACCATTGCCAAAACAGAACCTACGAAACTCGTGTGAGGTAAACTGGCTACCGTTGTCCGACACAAGAGTGGAAGGCACACCAAAGTGCTGGAAGAGTTGGGACTGGAGAGCACGGATGGTGAGCTTAGCCGTGGCACTCCGAAGTGGGAAAAGCCAAACGAACTTCGAGAAAGCATCCACACAAACAAGTAGGTAGGAGCTACCTGACTTGCTACGGGGAAAAGGACCCACGTAGTCGATGAACACCTTCTCAAAAGGACGCTCGGCCACCTCAGAAGATAACAACCCTAACCTTACATTCTGACTAGGCTTGCTGAGAGAGCACAGGTGACAAGCCCGCACTCTGCCCGCAACATCCCGGTCCATGCCCTTCCAGATGAAGTACCTACGAATCTTAGCGATGGTCTTATGAATGCCAAGATGACCGCCCACAAGAGAAGAGTGATAATATTGAAAAACCATCGGTACTAGATGACTAGGCAGTACTACACGGGGTTCACCCCTCTGTCGAGGACGGAAACAGAGTACCCCTTTGGACAGAAAATAGGGAGGGTGGGCACCTCCCTCTTGAAGCTCACCTAAGATGACTGACAGCTCAGGATCTTTCTGCTGATGGGACAGTAGGTCGTCAAAAGCCAGAGGAAAATCCAGAAGAACAGCACCACACTGAGCAACAGCCTCAGTCGGTGGATCACTGGGTTCGTGGTACATGCGGGAAAGAGCATCCACGATGACATTCTGGATACCCCTAAGATGTTGAACTCGGAACTTAAAGGCAGAAATTTTTACCACCCAGCAACCAATTTTCCCAAGCTGTCTGGGATGGGCAAGAAGCCAAGACAGTGCCTGATTGTCCGTCTCCAGCAAGAACTCAGCGTGTTCCAAGAAACGCCAAAACTTGTCCGTACCAAAGACAACAGCCAGACACTCTAACTCATAGATGGAAGAAGCTTTCTGTTCCTGGTGAGACAACGTCCTCGAAGCAAAAGCGATGGGCTGCCTGACCCCATCAAACTCCTGAGAAAGAACAGCAGCAATGGCGGAGGAGGAGGCATCAGTCTGAAGAATAAATTCTCTGCTGAAATCAGGCATACGCAGGACAGGAGGTTGCATGATAGCCTCCTTGAGAGCATCAAATGCAGTCTGCTGAGCTTGGCCCCACACAAAAGGGACACCTTTCTTCCGCAACTCGTTCAACGGGGTAGCAAGCTCGGCCACGTTAGGGATGAAGCGAAGGTAAAAATTCACCATCCCCACAAAACGGGCAATCCCCTTGGCATCTCTGGGAGGAGGAAAATCCCGAATGCCCTGGGTCCTCGCAGGATCAATGCAGACGCCTCGAGAAGATATCAGATGACCCAGAAAAGAAATCTCAGGACAAGCAAAAGTGACTTTCTCTGGATTGACGATAAGGCCAGCTGCTTTAAGGCGACTAAGAACTTCCTCCAGATGTTGCATGTGGTCCCCGAAAGTCTCACTGTAGACAAGAAGGTCGTCCAGGTAATTGAAGACAAACTTGAATTTCACATCATGGAAGATGGAATCAAGCAGACGAGTAAGAGTCTGGGCACCCACAGCAAGACCCATCGGAACCCTAGTGAACTGATAAAGATTCCAGGGAACACAGAAGCTAGTCATAGGCCGTGATTCCTTCTTCAATGGAATCTGATGGTAGGCCTGGTTCAAATCGAAAACACTGAAAAACTTAGCCTTACCGAACCAATCAAACGCAGAATGCAAATCAGGCAGAGGTACCGAGTCAATAGCGACCTTAGCGTTGAGGCTCCGATAATCCATCACAAGCCTAGACTTACCATTAGGCTTGGGCACAAGAAAAGCTGGACTGGCATAAGCGGAACGAGACGGTTCAATCACACCCTTGCTCAGAAGATCCTCAATCATAGCCCTCATAACCTCCATATTTGGGGGAGCAAGTTTGTATGGATGACCTCTAACTGGCTGAGAATCGGTGAGGTGGATCTCATACTCCAGAAGAGAAGTGACCCCAAGCTCAGGCGTAAGCACATCAGGAAACTGCAAACACAGCCTCCTAATGGCCTCCGCCTGCTCAGGGGGGAGATGACCAACCGGATCCACCTTGGGTTGTTCGGGCTCACAACCCACCTCTCTGACTGCAGGAGGGCAGTCAGAATCACCTACTAGAGGCACCAAAACTCGCCGATTAAACTTGAAAAACATCTGGCGCTTCTGGAGGTCAAGCACCATACCACTCTTAGAAATAAAGTCTGGCCCTAGGATACAAGAAACCGCCAGGTCCTTGGCAACAAGAAAACCCCACCTCCAGGAAAATCCTTCAATTTTAAACTGTAAAAACGCCTTTAGAAGTATAGGTAGAGGAGTTTGGGATGCCGTCCAGCACGTAATAGAAGAAGGCTCGGTGTGCCTGACAAGTCCTAAGGCGTCAAGGGACTCAAAAAGAGAAAGGCGGATGATACTGCATGCCGAACCAGAATCAAGAAGGGCTCGACACACCGTACCACCAAAAGATACAAAAACGCCAGGACACACCGAGGTGACCGCACTAAGTCCCAGGGAAGCCATGCCAGCAAGGCCCGAAAAATCCCCGCCACTCCTGCTATGGGCACGTGTCAGAGGCAAATGGCCACGGTCACTCGCAACAACGCGGGGAGCTACTGTGGAGGCAACCCCCCGCGCTGAGCGTTTCCCGCCCCACGACCTCGAGCACGTGGACAGTCACGACGAATGTGACCAGGCTGGCCACAAGCAAAGCACACAACAGGAGGCCGAGAACCACGACCCTCCACTGGCTGACTCACACCTAAAGACATAGCCGGTCGACGGGTGGGGGGAGCACGTTGACTCTCAGAATCCCGCCCTTGCTGGTCTGAGAACTGCATGCTGCGCGAAACAATGCACAGCTGATGCAGCTCCCGAAAAGTAGAAGGAACACCAGCAAAAACTAGCCTACACCGTTCTTCAGGCGAAATGCCATCCAGGATGACACGAACGGTGTCAGCTTCCGAAAGTGTGAGGTGCAACGCTTGACGAGCTTCCTTGACTGAAGAGACATAGGCTGCCAGAGACTCGCCCCTACCCTGCGACCGATAAAATCTGTCCATGACCATCCTCTCCCTGAGTCGAATGGGAAGAAACGACGAAAGTAACTCTCGATGGAACGAGTCCACCGAGAAATCACTGGCCAAGACAGAACTCAGCAACTCCCCAACGGGACCTATACAATACGGGAAAATCAGACGAAGCAAGTCCCCAGCCTGCATGCCGGGCATCTCACTAAGTCTGAGAAAGGCCACAAGAAACTTAAGAAGCTCCTCAGGATCCATCCCATCGATCACAGGGAGATTCTGGATCATGGGCGTGAGAGGGTTAGGTAGCTTGTGGTAGCTCAGCTGCAGAAGAGCAGGTGAACACAAAGAAGCAGAAGGAACGGCAGCTGGAGCCGAACCACAAGCAACCTCAACAGAAACGCCTGCAAGCTCAGAAGGAGCCTCAGGCACAGTGCGAGCCATTGTCTCAGCCTGCGGCCTCGACACATTAGGCGACTGCGCGAAATTAGGCCGCTGACCCAGACCCGTAGGAGTCGTGGAACCGGAGAGTGCCTGAAAAATCTCATCCAGCCTAGACACACTCTCCAAGATCCACGCCCTATCCGACGGTTCCAACCCCGGTGCCCGGTTCACCAGCCTTAAACGGGCAAGCAGATGCCCCAAACGTGCAAGACGGGAGGCCCGGTCCCGACCTACTGGAGGTTCAAACTGCAGATCTTCCAAAACCCCTTCCCAATCTTCCACCTTGCGTTTACAAACAGACAACTCATCCCCAACCTCCAGTAGATCAGACCAATCCACCGCCGTACCCGCGGACAACTGCTCCCGCAGCAACCTCCGGAGATTCAGAACATCACCCTCCGGAGTCACACCACGCGACCTCAACTCAAATATCAACTCCTCCTTCACCAGGAGGGCAACATTCTGCAGATAGGGCATCTCTAACGCAACAATTCTAAACAATATACACAAAAAACCGACAACTCCAGGGTCCAAGACGAACAAAACCCTCAGCCTACCGAGCCACTGCCGACCACTCCAATCCACCCATGAAACTCATTCAACAAAGTAACCAAGCGGATTGCCTAGGCTTTTATTTTTTTTTTTTGTAATTTTTTTTTATTTATTTTTTTTATATATATATATAAGTTAAATTATTTATTTGGTTTTCTAATTGTTTTTTGTTTTTAAATAATTATTTATTTGTTTCCTTTATTTTTTTTATACAATACCAAGACACCTTGACGGTAGGTCGGCCAACCATGGCCTACTAACTGGCAAACACCCACCGTCAACCACCAAGAGAGAATACATTTTTTTTTTTTTTTTTTAGGCAACCACGCTCTGCTACCAATTGAGACCCATCCCCCCCACCAAAGCTGGTAAGCGTGCCAACCGGGGGATGGCTCAAAACAAGTTGAGCGATGGGATCACGGGTGGCAGTTGGAGGGTCAAAATAAAACTCGGCAGCTGAGCAAAAAGACTTTATTACCAAGAAAGCAAGTATTAATTAATCAAAAACGGCAGAAGGCCACAATATAAAATAGGCAGAAGGCCACAATATAAATTTGCAATTAAATAAATAACAAACCACACACAAAAGCTACAAGAACAACAAACTCTACAAATACCAAATTTAACAATTAACAAACTGTATGGCCTATCTGCAGCCTAGCCAGAGACACCCAAAACGTAAGACAAAATTTATTAACAATTTAAAAGGTGACAAATTCAGAAACAATTTCGATAACCCCAAATAAACCCGGCAATTTAGCCCACAGCCCATAATTCCACCGGGCCAGGGAGTAAGCCGGAATCCCTGGGCAGCTCCGAATAAGAAATTAATTCAAAGAACAACAATCCCCTTTTGGTGAGATTAAAAATTAAACAATTTAAAAAAATATATAACACGGTACCGTTTTAGTAAAAAGTCACTTCACGACCTCCATAATACAATGAACGAAAAATATAACTAACAATCACTAGGCCTAAACATATAAATAAATAACATAACTTAACCATAGGGACCTAACAACTATAAAATCTAAAAAAATATAACAACAAATAAAACTAATTAATTAATAACAAGAAATATAAATAAATATTAACATCCAACGTTATTTGTCTATTTTTAAGTTTTTTTATTTCTTTAATAAAAAAATATATAAGTCCCCAATGGCTGTGTTGCATAAAATGACTGTTCAAGTTTAGGCCTAGGCCACATAAAGTTCCATAAACATTTTTTTTCTTCCTTTTATATTGCACTTGTTTTTTTTTTTTTTTTCTTTTAAATGATGCCATCAAAACCCCCCAGCTCAGCCGCCGGGAAACAAAAAGGAACGCACTGACCTGAGGACAGAAGACTTCTACCCACGGATGTAGGTTGGACCGCAGAATCGTAACTGGTCTCTATTTATGGTCCTCAGGCCAGGCGGGCAGTGTAGATAATTGAACTTTCCCCGGACGACAGGCTGAGGGTAGAAACGTCCTACTCAAGGACCCTGGAGTTTAGGAGTCTCTCAGCCGGCAACCATGACTTGACGAAAGCTGCAAAGAAACGACCAGAAAACTGGCCAACCGGACCAACGAAGGCTGGAACACGGAACGACCGAGTCCAAGCCAACGGCCACCAAAGTACGCAAATCGCCGGGCACAAGCGAATCTCAGGCAGCCCGGCAGACAACGACAAAAAAGAAAAAAGAAAAATATGTACCGGTCAAAAGACCCGGTATAGTGTTTCTTTTAAAACATAAACAAAGATTTGAAATGGGTTGAATTTCAATACAATACTGAATATACTATTGACAATAGGCATTAACATAGTTAGTACAATGTGTTTAGAATACTACTCGAAAGCATCTTGACATAAAATAAATGATTTTGTTTTAAAATATTTCTCCACAGTAAATACTCTATTTTCTTTGCTCAAAACCATGTTTCTAACCTCAACTTAATGACATTGCACGAAACCCAAATAAATTGAACAAAAATGCAACAATGTAAATTAGCTAATAGGGAATAGAGGAGAGGCACCAGGGCTACCAACCTATGAACTTGTAGTCATCTTAAACTTAAATTTTTTACTTGTAAATAGGGATGCATTTAAAATAAACACCCTGTATAGTTATGTATAAAATGTGTAAAAAATTAATAATTTGTAATAACATGCATTTTTAAACTAAATAAACTGTAAACTTATATTAAAATGTAAACAGATGTAAGTTATACTTTTTAATGTAATAATGGTTAGAACAATTAAAATATAATTTCATAATATGATTGATTTTATAAAATATAAGAGTTTTATAAAATATAAAGTAGTGTATAACGTTTATTTTATTTTTAATGTAATTATATAACCATTTCATTATTTCAATATTCTCCAACATAAGAGTGACTATATTCAATATTATATTGTATGCAACCACTTTTAACAAAAATGAAACACGTAACAAATGTTTTAAGACTTGCACCTAGAACGTAGTTCTGAAGTTCTTAGTTAGTAACGCCGATGCAGCTGTTTTTTTTTTTTTTTTTTTATAGTTAATTAAACACAAAATTTACAGTAGTCAAAAGTGACTTTACTTTAGTACCAAATACAAATTGTTTAATAGATATTTTTTCTTTGAAAGTAAAACGTTGTTTAGGCTTATATTATAGTATACAAAACATATATACAATACAGGGTCCTATCGGTACCCTGAATATAATTACAAGAAATAATAATATATACAATAATAACGCAAGTAAGACAGCCTGAAACAATATCTATCTAAACATTATGGAGAGAGAGGGAGGGGGAGAGGGAGAGAGAGAGAGAGAGAGAGAGAGAGAGAGAGAGAGAGAGAGAGAGAGAGAGAGAGAGAGAGAGAGAGAGAGAGAGAGAGAGAGAGAGAGAGAGAGAGAGAGAGAGAGAGAGGGGGGGGGGGAGAGAGAGAGCTGAAATTAAGGACCAGATCAGAGAGCGAAACAAGAGGTGGCTAGGACACACATTAAGAAAACCAAATGGTACTATTGAGAATAGAGCTCTTGATTCGAAACCGCAAGGCGCGAGGAGGAGGCCAGACCCCGAGAAACTTGGAAGTGAACAATAGAGAGGGAGGCATAAGAAGTTGGTAAAACATGGTGAGAACTGAAGGCAGTTTCCGAAGACGAAACTGCTGTAGAGTTCTTCTTGAAGCCCTATGCTCTCAGAGGAGGTAAAGGAAATAAGTCAAGTAATTCAATATTAACACAATAAATGGCATCCAAAGACTGGGAGATGATGGCGATTTTTAACAGGCTATACTGTAAGTATATCAGGTTGCGTCAGTAACGGATTAAATACTAAAGACGCAGCTGCCCGTTGCCTTATCTGGTTGGGTCAACATTGGGGAACTTAAGGTGCCAGTTTTGCCATCAGCCCTCCCCCCTCGGAACTAAATCTGGAACCTCAAGTTGGAGAAGTTAGTAGCTTGCCACCCGATTACTTGGTCCAAACTCGAAAACGTAGTAATTGCACCAAAATAATCGTAGATTTCATCAGGGAAAATATTTTACACAGACATATTTATTTATAAATATAAATATTGGTACAAATATGGCAACTTAGTGAGCCAGTGGCTAAATGGTCTAAGGCGTCAGATTTTTGTACCTGAGTTATAAATAGAGCAGGTTTGAATCTCAGTCCTCACTGTGGGTTTTTGATCAGCAGTTTCTCCTTATGGAGTATCGGTTCATCTCCTTACTCTCATCAGAGTTCCCGCATAGATCAGTAGTCTATGGGGTATGGGCTGAGTAAGAGTAAAGAAGAGATCGGTTTCTCTAAAAAAATAATAAAATTTTAATACAAAGAGCTACTCATATGTTTAAGTAAATTTTACATACAGTCCTAAGTTTTGAAAGTGGGAAGTTATATAATTTCTTAAACGGAGATTAGCAGAGCAGACAAAAGTACCTGCACTATAGTGGTGACCAGTTTTTAAAAATTATATAAAAAAAATAATTACAAAATTAACCTATATAATCAATATTAGTTTATCTTCCGGTATATTTATACATTATTTTAAAATTGCTATAAAGTTATACCTCTCTATAAATCTGGCGATAAATCGACGAACAGTAATTTTAGGCCTATCTCGTTGCTCCGTACACTGTCCAAAGTATTGGATAAGTGTGTAAAAAAACAATTACAAGCGTACCTGGAGTCAAAACATAGTCGACAATATGGCTTTAGAAGTGGTAAGAACTCTGCCGACACTTTATTTACGTTAAATAAAATCATAATGAATAATATTATTACGGCAACAAGATTTTGCTTGTCTTTATTTATTTAGTTAAGGCTTATTAATAAAGCCTTTAGTGACTGAGCTAGGAATAATTGGATTACCTTTTAATTGGTTTAAAAGTTATTTAAGTGACCGATGCCAAAAAGTGTCGATAAATGAAGTGAAAAGTGACACTAAGAGTTACAACTACGGAGTTGTTTAAGGAAGCAACCTCGGTCTATTGTTATTTTTGATTTACATAAATAATAATTATAGATAAAATTACCTATTTCTCGATATCTGTTTTTGTTTATGAACGATTCAGCTGTGCTGTTCCATGCTGAAACCTGGGCCGATGTTTTCAAAATTGCGTCACAAGATCTAACAATAATTATGCTGTGGTTTGATCAAAATGTCCTCCCAATGAATATTAAGAAAACAAAATGTTTACTCTTAGATCTTCACAAAGGGTCAGAACCTGCTGTGGAGCTGAGAGTGGTGGTGCACTTTTGCGATGACCTCGCTAAAGAACACTGTGACTGTCAAGTCGTAGAGATAGTCGACCACTACAAGTATCTGGGTGTCATTATTGATAACCAGCTACGGTGGGAATAAAAATGTATTCGTCCGATTTACTTTTTCAATAAACAGGTGTTCTCACCATCAGACAAATATTGATAAAAAATCTTCAAAATGTCATTTTTCATAATTCCCAATTTAACTACTAATATTTCACATAACTACAGACCAAGAAATGCCTTGAATGTTGGTGTCCAGGTCTTTAGAACAGTTAAATCTGTAAACAATACGAATTCTTTCTACCTTGCAAAATTTTATATCGCAACATACCGAGGGAGATAAGAGATCTACATGGTCAGTCACAGTGTGTACAAAAAGCGCGACTCTGCCTGGCTGTTAGGGACCGACTGTGATTACAACGAGGGCCTGCTCAAGTCAATCTACACCTGACAACACGATTACTTGACTTATTACTTTACTTTTACTCCATCACTTCTTTGCTTCACTTCCGCAACTGATAATATCATACTTGACTATCTAATAACATCAAACCTTTATTTAAATAAGTAATATATATTTTAAAATTAAAAGCTCGTGGTATACACTTACTTTATTTATTTAATAATTCATATTTAATTTCCACTGTTATAATAATATGTTTTCTTTTTAAAATATTTCTCTATGTAATAGTCAATATCTAACGAATTATTTTCCCTAATATAGGATGTATATTTTTTTTATTTTATTGTAATAATTATTTTACAAATTTACATGTTAAGTACCTTTTTTGAGTTTATACGACTAAATAACCTTATAATTTGTATTTGTTTTGTTTTACGCACAGGCAAAAAGCCTATGTAAAAGTTGTTTCTGCTATGTTAAATGCTTAACTTATGTAAACTTAAAAAAGGAAATGAAATAGGTTTTCTGAAAAAAATGGTTTTCACTATATATTGCAGGGTTGGGGCTGGGGGTGGTGTTATGATTAAACTTTTAATTGGAAAAGTTACGAGCTTTTGTATGAGCGCTGCCGTCACTTATAAAAGACTTACGACTACTTCTGGCGAGTTAGTGCCTGTAAGTGTGAAGAGCCCTTGTACTTACCTCGGCTTAGAGGATGTATTGTAATATAAACAGTATTGTTGTGGTTTTAAGGTCGGTTATAAAGTACGTATAAAGAACTTTAAAACAATTAACACGTATATATTGAGTGAAAACGTAACTTAGGTTATTATTTGACATAAGATTCAAAGAATCAAATAACTAATGAAGATTTAGTTTTTATTTAATTTTTACTATAACTTTTTAAAATAAATCTTCTTAGTTTTAGTTTAAAACGATATTCAGTTTTGTATGACCATTAAATGTTACCTGTTTATTACAATATATATATATATATATATATATATATATATATATATATGTATATATAAAATATAGATCGATATTATTAAAATAATTTGAATACTTCAGCATTTAGTAGATATTTTAAAACTATCTAATGTTAGGATTAAAAAAACTTAAGATAAATATTATTTGTAAAATTAGAAATTTATAATTATTTCTATATTTATATTGTATATTTTATTCTACATTTTTAACGAACACATATATCACGAAAGAAAAACATTAAAAAGAATTACAAAAAAATTTTACCGTAACCTATTTTAAATAATACCTATTTTTGATTTATTTGCTCGTTTGTAATAAAATTAATGAAACAAATATATAAAAAATGTGAAATAAAAATAAACTATTAAATGATAAATTATTATGTTTTATTTGTCTTTTATTTTTTCGGTTTCATAAAAAATTTGTTAAATTATGACAACTAGTATAGTAAAGAAACTATGAATTATCTGTTTTTTTTTTATCAATACTTGTACTTATAATTTATTTGAAGGTGTATTAACATACAAAAGTTATACGATTATTATTTGTTTGGTTAGAAATATGTACAACTCGTAAGTGAAAAAAAAAACTTTACAAAGATTCTTACAATTTTTTTTTACTTCAAAATGCTAATCACTAGACTTCATCTAGCTTAATAGACACTTCCATAAACTATAAATTGTAAGTATTATGTAGTAGCAGGCCTGTAGCAACTGTTATTACATTATAATTGTCTTGTTACGTTGTGTAAAGGGGTGGTTAACAGTTTAATAACGTCGAGTCACGTAATCTTGAGATGTTAGCAATATAATGGATGGTCTGCGTCAGCTTGAAGACCTCTGCAGTGCATATAACAGTGGTACAGTGGTAAAGGTGGATTGAGTTTTGAGCAGCACACACATGATTAATCACGTTGTGAAGGGTTGTTAACAGTTTAATAACATCGAGTCACGTAATCTTGAGATGTTAGCAATATAATGGATGGTGTGCGTCAGCTTGAAGACCTCTGCAGTGCATATAACACTGTAAAGGTGGATTGAGTTATGAGCAGTACACACATGACTAATCACGTTGTGAAGGGTTGTTAACAGTTTAACAACGCCAAGTCACGTAGCTCTTAAGATCTTGACAGAATAACGGATGGTTTGCGTCAGCTTGAACAACTCTGCAGTGCGTGGAACACTTTAAAGGTGAATTCAGTTGTGTTCAGTTGAATTTATTTAACAACATAGTAAAGGATTATTAACAGTTTAATGACACCAAGTCACGTATCCCTTGTGATGTTGACAGTGTAGTGGATGTTATTAATCAGTTAAAAAACCTCTGCAGTGCGAGTAACCCTTTATGGGCGGATTGAGTTATGAGCAGCACACTGTAGTTTAAGCACATTGTGAAGGATTGTTAATAGTTTAATAACACCAAGTCACGTATCCCTTGTGATGTTGTCAGTGTAGTGGAAGCTATTCGTCAATTTAAAAATCTTTGCAGTGCGTGTAACTCTTTATAGGCGGATTGCGTTATGAGCAGCACACTGTAGTTCAAGCACATTGTGAAGGATTGTTAATAGTTTAATAACACCAAGTCACGTATCCCTTGTGATGTTGTCAGTGTAGTGGATGTTATTAATGAGTTAAAAAACCTCTGCAGTGCGTGTAACCCTTTATGGGCGGATTGAGTTATGAGCAGCACACTGTAGTTTAAGCACATTGTGAAGGATTGTTAATAGTTTAATAACGCCAAGTCACGTAGCTCTTAAGATGTTGGCAATATAATGGATGGTCTGCGTCAGCTTAAAGACATCTGCAGTGCGTGTAACACTCTAAAGGTGAATTCAGTTGTGAGCAGCACACACTTATTTAACCTTATAGTAAAGGATTATTAACAGTTTAATGACACCAAGTCACGTATCCCTTGTGATGTTGACAGTGTAGTGGATGTTATTAATCAGTTAAAAAACCTCTGCAGTGCGAGTAACCCTTTATGGGCGGATTGAGTTATGAGCAGCAAACTGTAGTTCAAGCACATTGTGAAGGATTGTTAATAGTTTAATAACGCCAAGTCACGTAGCTCTTAAGATGTTGGCAATATAATGGATGGTCTGCGTCAGCTTAAAGACATCTGCAGTGCGTGTAACACTCTAAAGGTGAATTCAGTTGTGAGCAGCACACACTTATTTAATCACATAGTAAAGGATTATTAACAGTTTAATGACACCAAGTCACGTAGCCCTTGTGATTTTGACACTGTACTGGATGTTATTAATCAGTTAAAAAACTTCTGCAGTGCGTGTAACCCTTTATGGGTGGATTGATTTATGAGCAGCACACTGTAGTTCAAGCACATTGTGAAGGATTGTTAACAGTTTAATAACGCCAAGTCACGTAGCCCTTGTGATTTTGACACTGTACTGGATGTTATTAATCAGTTAAAAAACTTCTGCAGTGCGTGTAACCCTTTATGGGTGGATTGATTTATGAGCAGCACACTGTAGTTCAAGCACATTGTGAAGGATTGTTAATAGTTTAATAACACCAAGTCACGTATCCCTTGTGATGTTGTCAGTGTAGTGGAAGCTATTCGTCAATTTAAAAATCTTTGCAGTGCGTGTAACTCTTTATAGGCGGATTGCGTTATGAGCAGCACACTGTAGTTCAAGCACATTGTGAAGGATTGTTAATAGTTTAATAACACCAAGTCACGTATCCCTTGTGATGTTGTCAGTGTAGTGGAAGCTATTCGTCAATTTAAAAATCTTTGCAGTGCGTGTAACTCTTTATGGGCGGAATGCGTTATGAGCAGCACACTGTAGTTCAAGCACATTGTGAAGGATTGTTAATAGTTTAATAACGCCAAGTCACGTATCCCTTGTGATGTTGACACTGTACTGGATGTTATTAATCAGTTTAAAAACTTCTGCAGTGCGTGTAACCCTTTATGGGCGGATTGATCTATGAGCAGCACTCTGTAGTTCAAGCACATTGCGAAGGATTGTTAATAGTTTAATAATGCCAAGTCACATAGCCCTTGTGATGTTGACACTGTACTGGATGATATTCGCCAGTTAATAAAAACTCTGCAGTGCGTGTAACCCTTTATGGGCGGATTGCGTTATGAGCAGCACACTGTAGTTCAAGCACATTGTGAAGGATTGTTAATAGTTTAATAATGCCAAGTCACGTAGCTCTTAAGATGTTGGCAATATAATGGATGGTCTGCGTCAGCTTGAAGACATCTGCAGTGCGTGTTACTCAGTAGGAGTAGATTTGGGGATTAGCAAAACACTTTTGTTTGTCCGTTAACAGTACAATAACGGCAAGTCACGTAAGACCTTGAGATGTTGCCAGTGTATTTGTTTGCCTACGCACCTTGAAGAATTCTGCAGTGTAATCTGATCCCTGTGTTTGATACATGAATAATCTCTCAATGAGGGTGTAACAAATATTTAATAAAAATTATAACTTGCTAGCGTTTATTTAAAAAAATTTTAACCATACTTAAAGCTAATTTCCTTTATAATTTTCAAACTGGTTTTATTCTACTTCTAAGTAAATAAATATATTAATGGCTCTACAATAAAAAATAATAAAGCTCGAAGAAGGTTACTTCCAAGTACTTAACAAATAAGTGTTCCATATATCATAAGGCCAAGTCGAGGAAAGAGTATAAACATCGTAGTAACACGATGAAATGTTCAGTACTGGATTATTTACGTCTAGGAAGAATCACCCTTTTATAATCCCGTATGGGTTAATGGATATTGGTATAGGGATTAAATCAAAACAAACACATGTTTAAGTGAAAACTCATTATAAAGTGTTCTGTTCTTTAAAAGCTTTTGCTTGTTTACAATGCTTCTTAGGATAAAGGAGCTCTAAAGCAACCCCATATCTCCACCATTCTGCTGCAAAAGTACGGTTGTTTAATCAATTAATTACTAAACGTGCAAGTTTTTCAAATATTAAAACAAATATCCTTTTACAAATCCCTGTGAGAATATTTTACTATAAATATTTTATTTCAAATAAAAGTGTCTATGATCTATTTTGTAGTATTACATATTAAAACCATTATTAGCATTAACTTTAATTTATTAACATATTAAAGTGTGTTGCTTAATTTAATCAAAATAGTTAGAGCTGATTTTGATAAAATTCTATTTTTGTTTGTTTTTGCCCATAAAATTAAAAAAAAACAAAAATTTCAAAAAGGTACAAAAAAAGTGGTAGGTAATGTTGGCTGACACCTTCATACCAAATTTCATTTTATTTCCAGTGAAGTGTACGGACAGACGCACATACGGACAGACATCCAACATTGTTTTAAAAAAATAATAAATAAATAAAAAACAATTTTTGGGGTTCAGAGGACCCTAAAATGGATTTTTAGACCAACTTGTAAAAAAACATTTTTCGGACGATCACAATACTTTCTCTATGCTAACGCATATTGGAGAAAGTAAAAAGGAATTACATTTTTTAATGTGTCTAATATCAACCTATCTAATAAAACATTGTTATAAATAACTCAATGGATAGATAGTTAAGAAACCACCCGACATAAATTATCTTTTAAGAGCTCATATAAGTTATTCGTATTATTATAGCAGCAATTAAGATAAGTATATATATAAACTATTATTGTTAATCATTACATTGATAAACAAGAATGTAAGTGCAAAAAACGCTCAATCTATGACCTATAGTTCCCCATACAGTTCAGACTGTAGAATTTGCGTAATTTTTACCAATTAGAGACAAACCGTTTTGTTCGTGCCTATTATTCCCGTAAAATTAATTATCTCTGCGTTTTAAGAAAATAAAAAATATGTATTCTATACACTATTGCCAGTTGATCGATAAATTTTTTTAACCAATCTATTCCATTTATATGATTGCAATTTAAAAACATACAACTCTCAAAATTTTTTATATATTGATATTTTTAAGCTTCGTCAAAAGAGTTTAAGTATATAGTAATTGTTTCTGACTAATATAGATAAAGTTAGAATTTTGTACATGTGATCTCTTTTTTGACCTCATAGTAGTTTCCACCTGTCATACTACTAAAGTTTTCGAGTATGTTAAAAAATATAGACTTAAGTAAGAGGATGACAACTTTTGAAGAAACAGGTTAAACAAAATAAAACGCCTCAGACAATTGTAAAGCTGTGGAAGACTGCGGATATCTCAGTTGGATTAATATTCTCACTCTTCGACAAGACTTTTGTTGCAGTATCTTGGGATAACTGTCGTCCTAACTTGTACCATTTAAACTGGTATTTTATTTTTATTGTAAGGTTATGTATATTAATATAAGCCTTGTAACTCCACTGTTCTTAATTTAATTTTGTTTTCCATTCTATAAATTATATTTAAGTTAGTTTTTTCTGACCCTATCACTAATATTAGCCATAGATAGTTAATACCATTGTATGTGTATTGATTTTCAAGTTTACTAACACTGTATGTGTACAGGTGTTTTTTTTTTGTTTTTTTTTTTCTTTGTCATTCATAGATTTGCTGTACACAAAAGTAAACTTGTAAGCAGGGCTTGAATAGTTAGTTCAATTTAATTTATTTAACATTTTTAGTCAGTTAACATTATTTTTTATGAAGGATTAAAATAATTCTTTTACTATTTTAATTTATTTAGCTAAGTAAAACCTTTAAAGGAAATAAATGACAGTTAAACTATATTGGTTAATGGTTTTATTATACACTCAATGCTATTCAACGACATATTATCCTTATAAAGCAGTAATTAAACCAATTAGCTCACAACACAAATGTTTAAAATAAAAAAAAAAATAAACTCACAAATCTATAAATATGTTAAGTGAATATGAGTACATAGTTGTGGTCCAAAATCCAAAATAACTAGGACAGTATTAAATTTTAAAAGCATTCATTTGTTCTCAATATTCTAAAAGAATAATATATGAAGAAGCTTTTATCACATTTTTATAAACCTAAAACCTCTATGAGCTAGTAAGATAGGTCATTGCGTACATTATAATATATTGTGATAATCAAAATATTCCATTCATTTTATACCCCTCTCAAAAGCTTAAGATTTTCTGAAATGATTTTACTCTCAAATTTTGTGGATAAGTCTATAACAATGGATAACCTATTGCCTCAATAAATTTAATTGTATACTTCTTATTTTACTTGGAAAACCAGCTCAACAAGTTGTTAAAAATCAATTATAATACAAATTTCAATATAAATATATACTGTGTTTATCTACAAAATATAAAGTTTATAGTAATCAGTAATAATAATTAGTAAGAAATTTGTCAAGGTTATGAATAAAATAGTTAATAAATGTATTGGTAAATCATGAATAGTTGCTAAGCTATACCTCCATTTTTACTCTCTGTCTTTACAATAGCTTGTCTTATTTGATGACAAATGTTTTGAATAAAATCCGGAGGAATTAGAACCATACACGTCTTACGTAGCTAAAATAAGGTAATTAAAAAAAAAAAAAAAAAAAAAAAAAAAAAAAAAACAGAAAGATAAATAGTACCCTTGAATTTCGTGAACGTCTTCAGATATTCTGCTTTTAGACATTGCTGTAAGAAAAGGTGGAAATAAAGACAAGAACGTTGTAAAGAATGGAGAAGTAGTTCCATGAAGAAGCACAGTGCGAAGGTCTAATTATAATGTACAAAAGAACTCCGGGCTTTTCATACAAAATAACACCTCGGTGAGAATTGCCTTCCAACACCCTCTAGTTTCCTCTCAGAAAGCAATACGGGTTATCACAATACTTTCTCCATTATTTTATTTATTTATTTTTGATTTATTTTTTATTTATTCATTAGACGCCGATCGTCAAGATATGGGCGAATATGGATTTCGAATGAGTGTGATGAGTGTAGATGACCGAATGTAGTCATTTCACAAACTAAGGCCACTATTCTTTAGAAAGTGTCATTAATTAATAGCCCAATGACAAATGAACAGCCGGTGATTATCAGCCGATCCTTCTCAAAATGTGTTATGACTCTGATTGGGATCGAACTGAGAACCTTTAGATTATGAAGCTGTAGTTGAACCAACTACGCTACCGACCAATTTACCATTATTAAATTACGCACTGTTGATATTTTAAATATTTTAATTCAACTAACACTAAAAATGTATTATATATTTTATATTCGTATTACGTCTATTTTAACACTATTTTTATTGAATACATGGGAAAATTGTATAATATTGTAAGTGTAAATTGTTCATTTAATTAACAACTAGCTGTAAGTGCCCGTCCTTCTCCAAGGGGGTTTGCTGTAACTATAATTTCGTGATACATATTTTACATTTTAATATATTATAAAATGTGTCAAACAAATTCAGGTGTTCTGTTTTATAAATAACTAGCTGTACCCACCCGTTTTGCCGGTCATAATATTGAGTTTGATTATATAATCGAATTATGCAGCAAGCTTTCAGTTTACACTGTATCCATTATATATCCAATATATAACATCTGTTGTTGTGAATAATTTACTCCTTTACAGAAATATGTTTTATTTTAAAAGTTTTTCTACCACAATTTTATTTCAAATATAATTTAATTTGACAGTGGTTAATAAAAAAATCAATCAATTTAAAAATATTGCTCCATAAGAATACCATGGAAATTTCATAGGAAGATGGGATGGAGACCTGAGATCAGAGAGGAAAATCCTCTGGGCCTTTATGGGCCAAGATAAACCTATTTAAAAAATGCCAAATCAATTGGATGTATAGTTTTGGAGAAATGGTGAAGAGTGGTAAATGGCTTTTATATACGGTACCGTGTGTTCAAAAAGTCTAGAACCCCCTTAATATTCACCGTATAATATTAATGAACTCACTGTGGTTACTGAAGTTTTTGCCACTTTAACTGTCCTTTTTGATTGGTGGAACGTCCTGTGGAGGAAGTCTGAACAATATAAACAATAAGCTTAGGTCGAGTTATACCTCATTTTGAAGGTAATTATAGTAGGAACATATTGCCGCAACCCCGACTGAAAAAGGCATATTCATTTAAAAATGAACAGCGTCTCAAAGTTTAGCCTTATTAGTAATTTGAGGGGTTGCTATTTCTAAACGAATAGTTCCTTTCAGTCGTGGTTGTAGCAATGTGTTCCTATAATAATAAACTTTAACATGAGGTATAACTTGATCTTTACTTACCCTTAGGATTTTTCAAACTTCCTCCACAGGACGTCCCACCAAAGCGACATTAAAATGGCCAAAAAGTCAGTAACTAAAGTGAGGTCGTAACTATAGAGTTTCATTGTTCTTTGTTTACTAATATAATAAATATTAAGGGGTTTCCAGACTTTACAAAACACACTTATTCCAGACAAGAAAACACACTGTTGCTTGGGTTTGATAAAGTGGTAAGTGACCTAGAGGGTGGAGGTTTGGGGAGCACGGTTTCCCTTATATCGTAGGCATATATTATATATATTATAAAATAATGGAATAGTGGAAGAGGAGGGAAGGAGAAGAAAACACACTGTTGCTTAGGAGTGATAAAGTGATAAGGGATCTAGTGGGTGGAGGGTTGGGGAGCACGGTTTCCTTTATATCGAAGATATATATTGATGGTGGAATAGTTGAAGAGGAGGGAAGGACAATAAAACACACCCTGCTTGGGCTTGATAAAGTGGTAAGTGATCTAGAGGTGGAGGGTTGGGAGCACGATTTTCTTTTTATCGTAGACATATATTGATGATGGAATAGTGGAAGAGGATAGAAGGACGAGAAAACACACTGTCCTTGGGTTAGATAGAGTGGTAAGTGATGTAGAGAGTGGAGGGTTGAAAGAAAGGTCCCTTTTTATCGTAGTAGTCGATGATGGAAAAATGCTACCTCGGCACCTTTAGTAAGAAGAAAGAGAATAGTAAAAATATTTCTTTATAGTTAGTGAAATAGTATAGGACTTGGAGAGGGAAGGGTTTGGAACTCAAAAACTGGCGGTGAAAGAGTGGAAGGGAAGGAAAAGACAACAAAACACAGAGATTCTTCAGGTTGATAAAGTGGTATGTGACGTAAAAATGGGAATGGTTGGGTTTACTGATGGCTTTATTTAGTAGCTTCCGAAAATACTGGACTTCATTTAACAAGAAAATAGCAACCGGAAGGTAATTATTGTTCACAGCCATACAAAAACGATTAAAATACGTCAATTGTTTATCCATTAAACGCCTATTGACTAATGTATAGTATAATTACTAACCTCATTACTTTTATACATATGTCAAGAAATAAAGAAGCGTTTTTAGTTAATTTTTTTACCGTTATTAAATTAAATAAATAAATTTTAATTAATAGATGTATACATATTTATAAGTAGAGAGATTTAAATAGTTTTAACAAAATATGTACGTAATAATATAATAATGTAATATGGAATATATTATTAGTATAAATATAGAACAATTTTACTATACAGTAAAGGCACTGTGGAAAAAGAGTACGAGATAGGTTTAATAAATTATTTTTTGTCGATAATAGACTCATTTCGCATTTAAAAATTTTTTGTATCCAGATTATATTATAAATATATTTTAGCTACCTTCTAACTACTACTTTGGTGTTTAATTCCATCATTGCAGTTTAATTATATAGTATTGTAGTTTAGAAGACTAATATGGTTTCCTCCCAGTGACACACTACAAGAGGCATGGTAATAAATGTCGGCTGTTTACAATGTAGAGACATGGCCTCCGGATTACATGTAAATAGATGTAATAACTCTAACCCCCACGGGAGGTTTTTGTAAATGAAACGAGCAGAATTCGTAGTGGACATGTTTCCTTCATAACAGAACATATGGTATTAGTTTATGCTACCATTAACATTATAAAATTGTATTGTTATGAATTCACATATTATTATGGCCTAAAATAACAATTTGTTACAATATAACTACAGAGTATGCATATGTTATTGTGATCGATTTGAATAATCTAAGTTTAACTTACACATAGCAGAGGTATGCACTAAAAAAATTAAACTTATGTTCAATTTTAACATTTTCAACAGTCATGAAACTAATTACGGTTGGCTGAAATAACGAAAATGGTGACTTTTGATTCTTAACTGGCTAATTTCTTTTGGTCGTAATTTTGTTATCTTATTTTATGAAACTACTTTATAAAAACTATTTGACAACCAAAAGTAACCTGCTTATTTATATATTTGTTATGATCCTGGTATTTTTATACTATATAATATTTTATAAAAATGCTACATATATACTTATTTCCTTAGAGAATCATGATCTTTTGTGACTTATGTAATAACTTTTTTCAGGAAGTGTTATATGTAATAACACATTTATAAAAGGAAGTCTGTATTTCACGAACTGTAATTTACATGTAGTGGATTAAAGGCTGGAAATTTAAAATAAAGTAAGAGGAAACCGGAAGATATTTAGATCACATATGGTGCATTTTCACACTACAGTAACTACCAATACAATTCCGGAAGTAACATGAACCTGACAGTATTTTTGTACATTAGAATATTTTAGTTACGTCATTGGAATTAGCTAGTATGTGGCGCCAGAGTTTCTAACGAATTATTTATAACAAACCTAAGAATAAAAAAATTAATTAACACTGGAAATAATTAGTGAGCATACATATAAAATTTTTGTCAAGGAAATATTTAAATCCAACTGTAACTATTTCAACTAGCGGAAATATTTAAAATTATTAAAATTACTTTAGATTGTTATGTAAAACTTTTAATTCTGAAAGTAATAAAAAAATAAGTGTAATTAGTGTTTACTTATCAACTTTACTGTAAGTGATTCTCTACCCACGTCCAGTGGTATGTGTCTTACCCAGAAACCAACGTAGTTTGAATATTACACGAAATGTTATTAAATTTATATGTCATAGCAACTAACCTTTTCGTAGGTTTTCATACTTAATTTAGGTATTGTAATATGTTGTTAGTAGTATATGGGTGGTGGGAATCCAATTGTAAATTAACACTTGACCCTTAAAGGTAAATACAGGATGACAATTAAGTTTTAAGATGACTTTATATCTTTTGAACGACAAAAGATATCACAAACAAATTCGGCATACCGTTACTAGTAATAGTAAGTTACTTTTCTGTGAACATGTTGATCAGATGTTATCTTTTGGGGACAGCCCGTTAGGAGTAAGAAGAAAATCTTTAACGGCAGCCTATATTGATTTGTACATCATTTTAAAGGTGTGGGTAAACTGTCAACAATACTGCACACCAGACATAAAAAGGTTGATCCAGTCGGAAGTAATTGCTGTTCAAAGTTTTGAAAATGTTTAATACATTGTACTTATGAATAACATAAAGTTACAAGTTAAAGGGAATATTTACTGGGAAATACTTCAAGGGGAATTTAAATGCCGACAAGTGGTAAGATATGATCCAAAATGAGATAGTTCCTGCTCCACAAGCTGGTATTGGCGCTGACTTCCAAAAATGTTTTTCCAACAAGACGCCACACTATGGTGTTCAAATGAGGCAATACTTAGATACAGTATTCCGTCACCGGTGGATTGGAAGACGTGTAGCCCGTTCCCCTGACCTAACTCCACTGGACATCTGTTATGGGGCAACCTCAAAGACAAATTTTATAAAGATTGCTATAAATCTTTACAGCAGATTGCTGTAAAGATTTATAGCAAATCAAATCAAATCCCTACAGATCCGATTGCTCTTAGTCACAGAATAGCTCAGGAAGCTCAAGCTACTCTACGAGAAAACATACAAAAAGCAGTAGCTTTTATAACCGGTTAGCACATTGCCAGACGGCCAACGGGGAACATTTTGAACACCTACTTTTAAAGGAGTTCAGTAAGTATTCCCTTCAACTTGTAACTTTCTGTGATTCGTAAGTACAATGTATTAAACATTTTTTAAACTTTACTTAAAACTAACCTAACCTAACCTAACCTAACCTAGGTTTAGTTATTTTTAAACTAAACAATTACTTCAAACTGGATCAACTTTTTAAAGTCCGGTATGTGGCATTGTTTTCATTTTAACTAGCCCTTTAAAGTAATGTACATATTAACATAGGCTGCCCTTAAAGATTTTCTTCTTACTCCTAA
The DNA here is from genome assembly GCA_035578905.1 of Stictocephala bisonia. NCBI lineage: Eukaryota > Metazoa > Arthropoda > Insecta > Hemiptera > Membracidae > Stictocephala > Stictocephala bisonia. The sequence goes on along the minus strand of JAQJVL010001488.1, from coordinate 14,430 downwards.
CAGTGACATCTGATCACCATGTACACAGAAAAGTAGGTTACTATTAAAATTAATGGTATGCCAAATTTGGTTGTGATAACTCTTGGCATTTAAATATTATAAACTTCATTGTAACCCTGTGTATATATATAAATATATAGACTGTAATAGTGCTTAAAATTATAACTAATAATACATTATATACCAGAAATAAATAATTTAACATTCTTGTAATCTGACTTTATCATAAAATGCTGGTTTACAGTATGACTGTATTTCCTAGTGAGAAAGAAATTAGAGACTACCCCTGCAAATATATCGTTTTTTAAGAAGTGTTTCCCTGAGAGAGTTGGCTGAAAAGGGCAGTATTTAATTCAGAAGTTGTTTATGGGGTGCCCTACCAACAGGCCCTTCGGAATTCATTCTCTGGCAGGTAAATATTCTTCCAGAGTAAAAACACCGTATCCAGAAATCCGAGAGCATACATTTCTACAAATATATCGTTGAATGTTGTGATCTCTGAGATGAATCTGTGATCGATTAGTATTCCTCAATCATAATCACCCTTTGACCGGTCATCAACCTGAAGGACTGCCCCAAGTCAGAGTACCTGAGTTCTTTTTAGTTATATTTGTAAAAAATTCGTCACTTAAGGTAATTATATAAATCATGATTACACATAATATGCTAAAAGCCATTCGGTTATTTAGAATATATTTTAATAAGGGTTGAAGAGTCATGTGTAGTCATGATTACACTGTCTTTATATTAAAGTAAATAGTTGTATAATCAGTGTATTTATTGAAATAACGATGTATTTGTTTGAAAAAGGTATGTTTTCTGGAAAGAAAAAAATTTGCATACAAGATTTAAGTGGAATCGTACTGACATAGTGAGAGGGTAGGAATGAACAGTATGTACAATGGTTTGTTCTTGTTAAGGGTGTGTTTCTTTTTATTTGTCCTTAATTTAAAGAATTTTGAGTTATTGACGTTAACATATTCCTAAATTTCTCTTAAAATTCTATGAGTTTGTTAAAAATAGTTATTTTTACTTTGATATGATTAAATAAATGCAGATAGTTCCTTTTTACACAAGAAATATTTAAATTTTCTTTAAAATACAAAAGATAATTAATGTTAGGAATATAAAACATCATTTGTTAGGTTATTAGTCCTAAGTATCAAATATCCTAAATATAATCATTTACGTAAAAGAAGATTTATAGTTTGTAGACTTTTACACTCGTACATGTAACTCTCATTTTATCAATAATATCCCGTTAAATGATTAATTAATCTATATGAAAAAAATAACTAATTATTATTAAATATTTTTACATCACCTAAAAGAGTATAATTTAAGCAAAACTATTTAAAACAGTATAAAAAGCCTGTTAAAGATTCTTGTTACCTTCAGATGTATAAATTAAAAACTATTTAATAAAAAAAAGATAAATTAGGCCCGAATTACATACTGACCTTGACATTTTAAAATAAATGTCAAGTTTTAATACCCTCTAGTACTACTGTAAATGTAAATGGTAAAATACATCCCACAATTTTACAATTGGTTGGTTTCGTTTTATGTTCTTAGCTTTAATTTAGTTCTTGACAGATGAAGAATCATTGCTTAGAATTAAAAGTTGGCCGATTGACTCTCTTTTGGAAAGGAAACTATTGTTAATATATAACCTTCCTGAGTATATAATTTTTCAAATAATTTGCCAACGAGTGCAGAATAGTGTAATATTATTACATACAAATGTGTAAACAGTTGTCTAACTAACTACTTAAAGTACAGTAATGTACAAAAAGAGCATTGTTAATTTAATTGATTAAGCTTGTTTATAAAACATACTAAATATAAAATTAACAATGACTGCTTTATTCTATTTATTTATTTTTGTTAAATAATTAATGATTTAATTCTTGAGTGTCAAAATATGTCATGTTACTTTTATTCATAGATCGTTTATGGATCTTTGGTTGGCAGTTGCCATAGCTGGGAGATCACGGAAGAGACAGTTCAGCTACCAAAATCGTCCTTAGTTTATAACAACCCAGGGGACACTACAAATTAAGGATTGGCAGCAGACGCAATTATAATTAACCTGGATTTATTCCTGTGACGAGAGATGATTGTTTAAACAGTAAGATAGAAGTACTTTGTACTGTATATTTTATTTTATTAGGATATTTTTTTATTATTCAACTAAAAATTCAATTTGTTTCACAAACCATTCTGTGATCTAATCTAAACACAAGAGTCCTTTTCAATCCGTGTAAGCCACTTCCCTATGAATAAAATTTAAGGATATTGAATAGAAACTGAGTGAGTATATTTTCTTTTAGAAGAAAAAATAGTACGTACGGATTTGAAGAGCTAAGAGCTCCATTTTAAAAATATTTAGTTTCCTAGCAATATATGTTTGTATAGTTATGATATAATGGTGAATAAATATTGAGAGGAACAACATGATAACTACAGAGATATTTAATATTAAAAACTTTGTATTTAGGGAATATTATGATTAGTTCATTGCATAGTGGGGAATAACATGACAACTCTTTAGTCCAGTTTGTGGCCACTGTTAGCACCACCATCAGCAGCATGGGTGACACAGTTTCTTTTAGTTTAGTTGAGGTTATGTTTGATAGTTAGACTATGTTAATGCTTAGCGTTTATACCAAAACTAATATTTTTAATTAAATTAAGCTTAGTTATCAAGTTTATTCAGGATAACATCAATTTGTAGGCCTAACATTCTTCGTACGAAGATATCAACACTAAATACTTGTTTATATAAAAAATATATTAAGTAAATTTTGTACAACATTAAATAGTGTACTTAGACTAAGTGTTTTGATTATTCTTTTATAATCCTACGTTTTAAGGGAAGAAAATGACAACTCCTGGAGTTATCATGTTCTCCCTTACAGAATGTTGACTTGTAGTTAGTTCCTAGGCGAACATAATAATTTCTATTACAATGTATTAATTTAAAGAAGAAAACTACACTAAAGTACAGTAAATGCATCTATGAAAAATTATTTGAGTAAAAATTATAAAATCACTAACAAAAATAAAGTTACAAACTGGTTTTTGCTCTCCTATAAAATTGTTTATTTTTAATTTGATTTCAGGAATGCAGAACATAACGAACAACATACAAGAGCACAAATATTTTTCTAAAAGGGGTTCACTACCGGTATTATGCATCTAAATGGCAGCTTAAATCATTAATTTACTCTAGATAAACATTGTTTATTGTATATAAAGATTTGTTAAAATAAATTCATTAAATATTTACTTTGTATTATAAATAGTGAATAAACAACAATTTTGAATTACATAAATATCATAAATCCATAAACCATTTATGTATATAAAAACACAACTGTAGCAATTTGCGTAAACAGGACGCTAAAAACCGTCCAGAAAATTTGGAATATTGCAGTTATTGTGTAAAAATATCAAGGGATACCACAATTACTCGCACCAAGAGATATGAAATATTCATAAACATTTTGAAGTCTTTTCATATATTTACTCTCGTGTTGTTGAATGAAGTTAATGTTAAAGTGTTTATTAGTTGTTATTTTGTGATTTCTTATTGAAACAAAATAGCCGTTGTGAGAATATTGGTGCATAACGATTATTTGCACTGTCACACAAGTTATATATAAAAGCATACAGAGTGAGATTTATTTCCTGATATAGTTCATTAAAAATAACAGTGAAAAACATTTTTACAAGTGTCTTATAATATTTACCTTCATTATCTCCCTATTTGATGCTATTTCATTGCTATTGCAGACTTATTTGTTACCATTTATATGGAACACGTATAGCCTAAAAACTAAAAGAAAATTAGATAATTGTTAAACTAAAGCTACTATGATCACAATTGTTATGTACAATACACTTTTCTACTCATTATAGATTTTTAATAGAGATTAATTAGTTCAGTGTAAATATTAATAATTAAACTAAACGTTTTAGGTTTTTATAAACTTTTACTGTAACACAAATTATACACTATACAATTATTTTCCTACAACAATAAACTATCTAATACTTAACATTTTGCAATAATATTATTTAAATCAATACGTAATAGCAAAACATAAAAGCATAGAACAGATATTAAATTTTAGTAAATAATGTTAAACAGCTGTTTTAATATATCAAAGTTATAATCCATTTCAACACTAGTTGAAAGTTTTTTGAAGTGCTAAAACGTAATATGTAAAGGGATTTATATGTATCTCAATAAATTTAAATATTTATAATAAAAGTAAATTGTATAACATTTGGTGTTTTATATCTTTTAATACCCTCTTGTTGCACAACACGAAAATCCTTAAAATAGTTATTAAAAAATAAATTACGTTAAACTTTACGTCAATTATATAAGTGCCAAGGATTAGTGTTTTTATTGTTTTATTTTAACCAAAAGCTAAATTTTTTCAATATTTATATTAAACTTTTTGGTGACTATCGATAAGAACTATTTTCTTTTATTATTAGAGGAAAATATAAGACCATAGAGACAGTTCAATAAGTTATATTATTCAATGTGAAAAATCTTCTCCAAAAACTATTTTTATACGTGTGGGAAGGAAGCAGGTTTATAACATACCAAAAACTCCAAGGTGACTTTCGAATAAAGAAAGTCAAAAGACATGTATCACACATGGTTGTGAAAACTGTAAACTGTGGGAATATGAGGTCAGATGATTGCTTTATTGCTTTTTGGCCTTATTGTAAAATATGTTCAGCTATCATTTGACATGTATCTTGATCATGTAATCCAACTACAGATGGACCAGCTACTTGCTGAAATTAAAGGATAATGCAGAAAAATTAGGTATGATTACTGCCATTGACTTTTATTTTCAGTCTGTCTAATGTGACGTATCAAAAGATAGTTACGAGCTATACGTATTTGTGCTTAAAATGTTGCTAGGAAATAATGCATAACTAACATATGAAATCGACCAATAATTGATCAAATAAGCTTAAACTCATAAAATGTTTATTTATTTTTAACAATTATAAATTGTATACTAGCGTCATAACAAGACTACAATTCTAAAATTAATAATCAGTTGAAAACAAATAAAAGCATTGTATTACGTTATACGTTACATAATTAGTAAAAAAATTCAATTACCAAGTTGTGTAAACAATGTGACTATCGGCCCCAGCGGACCCAACATTGGCTACACTATAACAGACCTACTGAAGCGAGAGTAATAGAAATATTATTTTTACCATTCATTTCATAATAGATAATAAAACATTTTGTACATATTTACTGTAACAGTAATGGATGGTTTGAAGGTGTGGTTAGTTGACATTTAAATTGTAATAATAGTTTGGATGAAACATTTCTACTTGAGGATAATTTAAGGGGTATAATTGTACGTACGCTCAAATTCACAATAATTATTGTGATCATTTATACGCTAGTTAATATAAAGAACACTATGAGTTATGATTTCTAACCTCTTAATTGACAGTTTTAAAATCGATGAAACGAGTCAACCGTATCTAAAGAGGCCTATGATACCATCCACAAAGTAACGTTGTAAATTACCATTGGGAACTGATATGTATACAAGATAAATAAACATCTAAAATGACAAGCCCATAATATGTATAATATTTTTTATAAAGAGAGAAGGTTAGAAATGCTCCACTTTATTAACTATCATTATTGTTTTGAAAAACATTCTAATTTTTAATTACCGAAAGTATAGTATAACTAGCTGAACCCACCCGCTTCGCCAGTCATAAGATTTACAATCAAACATAAGAAAAAATTCCTAAAGTTCATGAACATTCAAAAATTACTTAAATTAAATAAAACTTAATATTTTGTTTTTGAAAAACAATTATTTAATATACCATTGAGTTTAGGACATCTGATTTTATGAATAATTTACTACTATACAGAATTATTTTTAATTTTGAAAGTTAATCATACCACAATTTTATTACATTTTTTTATTTAATAGTTATTAATAAAATAAGTCAATCAATTAATATACCTCCATAAGAAAAAAATGGACATTTTGAAGGCCAATGGGACAGAGTCTTGAGGTCGTAGAAGAAAATCCTTTCTTAGTGAGCCTCTAGGGGCCAATATAAACCAATGAAAACATTTTCAAGTCAATTGGGCGTCTATTTTCATACAAATAGTGATAAGTGGTAAATGACTTATATATTACTCTAGTTGACTCTGAATCAGTGAAATATCGGGTTTCTCACCATATTTAGCCATATACTGTGAACTAGCTATGCATTTTGTCAAATTAAATTTTAAATTTTAAGATTAAAATCAGTTTGTTCTCCTAGATAAAAAAGTTTCAAAGTCTAGGGAAATCTGTAAGTCTACTTTTAGAGGGCTCAAAGTACTATATTTGACCCTGAATCAATAAATGTTTTGTTTATCGCCATGTTTAGCCATGTCCTATGATCTGGCTATGCATGTTTTAAAACTAAACTGTTAATTTTCCGATTGAATACAGTTTCTTCTCTTAGATAACAAAGTTTTACAGTCTAGAAAAATCTGTCAGTCTACTCTTAGAGTCCGTAAATTAACCAATTTGATTTACACACACAAATTGAAAGTCTAGCACTACCTAAGGATGAAGCAGGTGAGATAGAGCAAAAAGTCATAGGGCCATAGTTGTAGATCGTCTCAAATCAGTTGCAGAAAATGGTGTTAGGTTTGCTGAAGAACCGTTCATTTAGCCGCTACAGTCCAATTGGAGAAACACAGTTTTTATAATTTAAAATTGTTTGCACTATAAAGGCTGCCATCTACGATTTACTAATAATTTTTCCAAAATCCCTAATTATTGCATATCTACAATATAAGACCTTTGATTCGTCAAAATTTCAACCTCGTAGGCTCAGTACTTTTTTAGTTACAGCGATGAGCGAGTGAGTGAGTGAGTCAGTGGTATTTACCTTTTATAGATATAGCTTATGTACGTTGTTATAGGCAACACTTACAGCTACTTAAGGCATTTAACTACATATCCCAACCCCCAGCCAAATCAAGAATAAGCTAGTTAACAATTACAAGAAAAGATGCTTGACTTCAATTTTTATATGTACCACGAACAAATCATGGAAAGACGTAAAGGATAGTCCTGCTTAAGTCGTTTTATTTTTAATTCTTCTTAAGCTATCAGATGTTCACAACCACTGTTCGGACACAGCCCTGTTTCAGCCGATTGCACACTTTGACTGGAGCAAGATTGCTTCCGACTGTTACTGTTATGCTAATTAAATAAACTCACATCCTCTCTAAGTATATGTGCAATATCTTTCCGATAACATTGTATACTCATTCCAATGTCATAAAACCAAGCTATTATACTGTACCAATGTCAGCATCAGCTATACAAATTTTAAGTATTAGTGTCGAATTATAGCCATGATGATTTATAAGAGATTCTAAACGAAGTTTAGGTATACCAAGGACTTTATATCGGTTGTTATTTTTTAAGGAAAACTACAATTGTTCGTTCAAATTCTTAATTTTTTACTGGTGGCGAAGATTTTGGTTTCAGCAACTGTTATTAAAATCTTAAAATTGAAATAGCTAGGTTTTATAAATAAAGGTATTATATAAATTACAAGTTCCATCTCACCAAATATTGCTTTAGGACAATTATTAGCAAGTAATTAGTACGTTTGTTATGTTAGTACTACATAATTATATTTAGAAAATAAATATTTAGGTTACATGGTAATGTATTGTGTTTATTTTTCTTCAGAATGTTAATATAATCTTTTTCCAGCAAATACGAATATTCTTTTTTTAAAAACAATATTTCTTCAGGAAAAAAACGCAAATAAGGAATACAAAACTATTATACTTCACAGCATCTAAGAATATAAAACCTTTACCATGTTTTACAAAATTAGTTGTGAGAAGAAAATCCAATTTTCTTAGATAAGAAACTTGTTGTTCTAGTCTCATTCTTTCCAATATTGTACAATTTAATTTCAGATTAAATAATATGGACATTCTAGACAATGGTAAAATTACTGCAACCTAATTAAAACATATCCCTAACCCGATTAATCTCCTTAGGTAAATACAACATAACAAATACGTTGTAAACATAGGGTCTATGGAATGGTAAGTAATATACATTTAATAAACTGAGATCCTTCAAACATTTGAAGACAGATTTTATTTAAATTTTACGTCGTTCTAAGAGCCACCCCTGCACGCTTCACGTGCCAACCCCATCAGTCACTAAATTCATGTCATTTAACACAGACATTAAAACGTTGTAAATAACTATAAATGTTCGTTAGAGCTTTACGTTGTAAATGCAGTGTTTTTATCAACCAGGAGAGTGGCACGAATGCCTGTTATACAGCTGGGCAGTTTGTCATTGGGGTAGTAAAGTTTGGAGATCAGCGCCATCCATCAGCAGCACCCCTCCTACCCAACTCTTGATCTCCTTTACTAGTTTATAAGTATGTAACGTGTGAATTGTATATCTGTATAGTTAAGTAAGGAGTTTACAAAGAGTTTTTATATCAGCTGATACCTCAAAAGCATGTAATTGATATTTATATCCTTAAAATACTATTTATGATTAGTTTGTTTAGATTTAGTCGTATGTCATAATTTTAACAATCACGCTAGTTGTTTATTTGTAAACTAAAGTTGTTACATTTTTTAAAATAAACATTATTAATGTATTTATTCATTTATTGCTTTGTATTGCTTCTCAGTTTATGCAAAGCTGTGTTTATAGATTTTAAAAATACCATGCGTCAGTAACTTTTGAAACTTGCAATACTTTGTACTAAACTATACAACCCAATATTAAAAGTAAATATAAATTTACTATTTCCGAAATATAAACTTCATTAAGTGTTATTTAACATATGTTTGGCTGTAAATTTGACAAAACATTGTTTCTGCGTATAAAAATAAAAAGTATGTAAGAGGAAATGTAACATAATATCAACGATGTTGGAATTCACCATATTACAATATTTATATACTAAAATGTTTTAATGACTTCAGGATTAGAACTATTTAGTTTAAAGTAAAAAATCAAAGATCGTAACGAAGTCAATTTTGGTCTTTAAATACTGTTTTATAACCTGTTTTCATCAAATAGTAAGATAGAAGGCCACAGACAATAGTATACGACTATTTATATTATAAACAGTCACAATTTCGACGATGAGCTAACCGTCATGAGTTTCTCGACTGTGACTAGTGTTAGTTTACAAGTAGCGTAGTTGAAAATTTCATTCCTTTTGCGAATCACTCTGAGAGACGGGGGGGGGGGGGGTTTGGGGGTGTAAATGAAGTTTACCGATCTGTACGTGTTGTACTTATATTGTAGGAAATTTGAGTTTTTGACGTTTTCTTATGTTGTATTTTCAATAAAACGTAGTATATCAGTTAATAAACTATTTTGTGAACACTTTTAGTATGCAGCTTTTTCTTTTGTAAATAAGTTGCATTATGTATCTTTTTTTAATTTTTTGACATTATTAGTACTGTTCTTTCAATTGTATTACTTTATAAGACTTATATTTGTTGTGATCGGAATATCGCTTTTTGGTAAAGATTACAAACAATTGAATGTCACTCAGGAAAGTATACAACTTATGAGTACGAATTAATACGTATATTATCAACGTAGAAAACCCCTTTTACCATCCTCAGACCATAAAGACTGATAAAGGGATTTTCCTGACAATGTTATCGAGAATTATAGAGACCGATTAAATTTTTATAGCGTACTCTATTGTACTATACTTTTATTAAATTTGTGTTTTATTAAATAAAAATCACATATAAACATACAACATACATTTTTATCTTCTTTCTATCTAAACACTCATTTACATGGTTGGGCAAAAGTGAAATATAGGCTATTTATTAATTTCAAAACCATTGAGAGAAATGTAATGAGACTTTGCAGTTATGTACATGTCCCTATACCAAACATTTAGACATATTATACTTGTTTTTTTTTTCATAGCCAACATGGCACATGAAGGAAGTCTTAAACATTTTAAATGTAAGCCTACCTCGAGTTATACATAATTTTAAATGCCTTTGTTTATAAAACACAAGAATGCAAAACTGAGGTCAAAAGGATGAACCAGGTCCCTACTGCGGATTGTTGATTGTTAACAATCGTAACAAACGACTGCGTTATAAAAAAAGCTATGTTATTTAAGTAAGATAAAATAAGAAAAATTAATTAAAACACTTTTAACAGTAGGTTTACATAAAATAGTCTATGAATATTATTATAAAATGTTGTTACTTATTTTTTGTGAAATTTAATTTTTCATACTCAGTAAATAAATTATAGCTCTACGCAGAAATATATAATAACCATCCTACCTTTGCATTATGCAGTCTTAGTTATATGACATTAAATTCTTTGAGAGGCTATGTTTTCTGACTGGGTCATCCTTTTGACCACAGCTTTGCAATCTTGTGTTTTACAAACAAAGACCTTTAAAATGAGGTATAACTCGAGGTAGGCTTATATTCAAAATGTTTAAGACTTCCTTCATGGGCCATCCCCTGGATGTACAAAAACAAGTAAAATATGTCCATATGTTTGGTATATGTACATAACTACAAAGTTTCATCACTTTTATTGGAATAGTTTTAAAATTGATATATACATTCCAGACTTTTATCCTACTCTGACATTAAATTCTTTGAGTGGCTGTATTTTCTGACTGGGTCATCCTTTTAACCTCAGGTTTGCACTCTTGACTTTTACAAACAAAGGCATTTAAAATTAGGTATAACTCGAAGTAGGGTTACATTTAACATTTTTAAGACTTAGGCCATCACCTGGCTCTGGAAAAACAAGTATAATATGTCTAAATGTTTGGTATATGTACATGTACATAATGGCAAAGTTTCATTACATTTTTCTCAGTAGTTTTGAAATTAATAAATATATTCCAGACTTTTGCACAACTCTGTATACATATTTACATACTTTGTGATTTAATTCACGAAATATAGTGAGCTTTTAAACATTGTTACAATGATATATTAATTTATTAAACGTTTCTTTGTAAATTCTAAAGTGAGGAATGTAATATCAGTGAAATACCTGCTCAGGAACTCCTCAAAGGATGGTATTCTTCACATCATAGAATGTTGTTTTGGAAAGAAAAAGTTCTATAACAAAATCTCAAGAGTTGACCCTCCTAATCGTGCTATTTTGTAATTAACTATCTTGATGTCTAAGATTTATATTTTAATATTATAAATATAATAATCCTAATTATATTTCAGTGTGGTAATCAAAAGAAACACGTTGTAAATAAAGCTATACTTATACAAATAATAATGAATACAAAATTATCACAATTTAAAATGTTATTGTTGTTTTTTTAATATTTAATGGGATATTTACTCAAATCCAACATAGCACAACCTAATAACTTCTAGTTTCATAACAGAATTTTTTTTTTTAATTCTTCCTGGAAAATCTAACAGTGAATTTTGTATTTATTCCTAAGAAAATTAGAAATATACGTAAATAGTTTACATTGCGTAACAGCTTAAAATTTAAAAATCATACGTTTCTTGTTGACATTAGAAATCAGCAACTGAGAAATTGAATTTGGAAAATAGTTATTCTTCATTAGATATTTATTTTTTTCGTTTGGAATGTATGGAAGAAAAGTCCTAATTACTAAAAGTATTGTCTATTTTATAAGACATATTTATATATTAAGTAATATCTAATTGATGTGGTATCTTTTATTTTATAAAATATATGTTTAATATACACTGTATTTACTACCCGAACATATTTTTCAAGAATAGTTTTTCATAACCAAACAGTTCAATGAAATAACTCTATTTTAAACTTGTCCAGTGAATTTCACACACACAAACAAGACCTCATGACGTCAGGAGAGTGGGGGAAGATGAGAGGGATTTGTAGAGAAAGACGTGATCAGGTTGTAGCTGTGTACAGATTCCAGGATGTGTTCTGCTCCTCAGTATATAGGCATCCTTCCTTGTTTGGAAAATACGTTTAAAAAAAAAAAAAATGTTCATCTGGTTTTTAGTAAATCTTAGTTATAATGAAACTTATTTAGAAAATGATAGGCCTCATTTTCCATCTGGTATATGAACAACATTACTTCATAAATATATTAAAACACTACATATGCCGTATATTACTATTATAAGAGATTAAATATTGTAAAAAGGCTAATGTTTTCTACGTTCAATACGAGGTTTCCTGTGGCATAAATACTATTTCAGACCTTCTCCGTTAATTCACTACCATTATTTCATTATCACTACTTTTTTCATCATAATTATGGTTAGGTCAGGTTAGGTGGCTACTAAAGTTGATCACTGACTTGTAAATCCAATGATTGACTTACCGCCGAATGTACTCTCCGCGTGTCCGTGTAAGTTCTTGAAAAGCGATAAGATAAGGCTAGTGATATCGGATTTCTAGCAGATAAGGAATACCACAGTGAGAGTCAATTAACGGAAAAGATCAAATACTTCTTCAGTATCAATAGTGAACATTTCATTACCAGAAAATTGTAGCTACCTCAAACCATCATATATACCTAAAAGAAGATTCACAAACAAAATTGTTCACTGCTGATCTTATTAATTTTTCATTGAATATTATAGTGAATTCAACTATTTCTATGTTGAACTATAAGTGTATTTTTTAAATATTTCAGTAATGGGGGCAAAATATCCTATGTTGACAGATGATATTTTTGTATTTTAACACTTTTGTTTTCAATGAACAACGTGGTGAATTATTTTAAATCAGAAATTATTACCGTCTGTTTGCAAGATTATGTTTCTAATAGTATTTGACCACATTTATTGTACATTTTAAATGGTCGTTTGTTGGTTATATATGTATAAGCACTACAATTATTTTGTCTTTCCCAGGTGAACTTAGTTTTTTTCATGTCATGAGCAATATCTTTCGTTGACAACCCGTCTTTAAGACCATTACACTTAATTGTGCGTGGTTCAAACTTAGGTAAAATATTAATTTGTGAGTGTATTGAATAACGGGTGGGAGGGAATATTGTACCGTACATAACCAGGGTATTCACCTGTTTTATTAATCATTCAGTGAGAAAAATTAGAAGTAAAAAAGTACTCGTTTGAATTATAAATGTTGTAAGAATTCAATTAGCAAAGGTTTTAATGACTATTCACAATTTCCGGATTACTTCTCATATGTGAGACGACTACAAAGCTTGTGCGTATTTTAAGGCGATTATGAACGACGATATGGATGTCGGTAATCTGAATTTGGTCTTGTTACTAACTATGATAATCCTCCCTAGAAAGAATCTATTAAATGCCGCAAATATAGACTTAAAAGGGACTTAAAAGTCCTGGGTAATCTAAATCACGAAGTGTTTTTCTGATTTCTAGTCCATTTATCGTCCCTACACAACATCCTGACCTTGAATACCACTCAATACAAATTTACCAGACTTCTCTGGTACTGTCCATGTGGATGGCAACCATTGGGTAGACGCCATTTTGGTTCTAAGAGGATAGAACCTATCACATTTAATGGTCAAAACACTTGGTCCCAAAGTAGCTGGGTTACAACACTGCGCAACAAGCGTTGATTCTTAAGTAACTTATACATTGGAAAGTTCGTGTTTGACATGAATGCAAAGAATATATCCCAGATATAGTATATTAAACGAGTATTGCTAATTAGTACTCTAATTATGAAGTACCCGTATTTAAAACTATCTTCTTAGTATAAAAGACCAACACAGTATCACAGTTACTGGTTTTTATATCAGTGGTTTTTAAATCAAAATACGCGCTGTTTTCATAACACATCCTTTTGCTACACACATAAATTATTCTTTTCAAAACTTGTTTGCAGAAATCTGATTAAACGATAACTTATATCATGACGTCAAAGGCGTGTCAATGCATGAGGTGACAGTGGAAGATGTGATGCTGTGTTCAGCGAAATACAGTGATCGTATTTCGGTTTTATGCCAATCTCTGACGACGTCTGCGTCTGAATTGAAAGGCTCTGTATACAATTAATTTGTTTACAAAATACAATTAAACTATTTTAACAATATCAAGAGGGTTAGTAAATATTTAAATATACTTCTAGCTTTGTTGTAATTGTATTGTGTTGTGCATTTTATTGTGTTGGTTATTTTTAAAATACTCTATACCATAGTAATTAATTGCAGTATTATTTTATAAAAGTGAAATACACTTTGATAAAAATCACAATACCAGCAAAAAAAGCAATTTATATTCCCAAGATATTATGCAACATAGGCCCTATGACTGAAATAAAGGACATAGGTCAGTTTTCTTAACATACAGAACACAAAACTGAATAGCCTTCAGCCCTTATTTATAGC